>JAMKPZ010009043.1:0-11510 GCA_024699675.1 Amphibolis antarctica | reverse complement strand
AGTGGATGTTTCGCATTCTTGATTGGAAATCCTTGTTTATCTTGGTTATATTTAGTCTGTTGCTTTCCCCCATGTTTGACTCACTACATATTTTACCTTAGATAACAATTTAGGTCTTCATATTTGCATGTTGATTTTCTAAGAATAGCAAGCCCATCCTACATCTCCATCTTAGCTCAATACCATATTCCCTCTAGCTTGATTTCCTATAGCACTTGAGTAGTTACACATAGTGGATGTTTCGCATTCTTGATTGGAAATCCTTGTTTATCTTGGTTATATTTAGTCTGTTGCTTTCCCCCATGTTTGACTCACTACATATTTTACCTTAGATAACAATTTAGGTCTTCATATTTGCATGTTGATTTTCTAAGAATAGCAAGCCCATCCTACATCTCCATCTTAGCTCAATACCATATTCCCTCTAGCTTGATTTCCTATAGCACTTGAGTAGTTACACATAGTGGATGTTTCGCATTCTTGATTGGAAATCCTTGTTTATCTTGGTTATATTTAGTCTGTTGCTTTCCCCCATGTTTTTCAATTGTTTTATCTTTCCATGTTTGACTCACTACATATTTTACCTTAGATAACAATTTAGGTCTTCATTGATTTGCTTATCTTCTTGTTATCAATTCAAGAACGCCTTGAATATTTACTCATATATAAATCATCCCAAGTATCCTCTCTTAATAACCCATCCCAAGAACATGAGCTTAGTTTTTATAAGTTTGACATTTCTTTCTTGTTTAGAAAGAATGGTATGGGGGAGTACCTTTCAGTGAGAATCCTTTACCCTAAAGTTTTGACTTCTTTCATCATCCCAGGTATCCTTCTTCTACACACTCTTTAGACTTCTTTCCACACACTCTTTAGAAGCCCTTTGTAAGGTGGTAAACTTTGACTTCCCCTATGTGTGTGGCATAAATACTCTAGGAAGAAAGAAAAGAGGGAAAATGAAGTCATCACCAAACATAATTCTAAAGATAAAGTAAGAACAACTTATATCATATGCAAGTAGACATGTGAAGAAGTAACTACTATACACTAGTAGATTGGTTGTGATCAAAGTGAATCAAAAGAGTGGGTAATCGCTCCAAATACATACAAGGAAAGAATTAGGCACCTTACATGCCCAAATAATTCAACCTCTTAAGTCATCTAGGTTTAGCACATGTGGGTCTTAAGAGTAAGTGTTCTAGGTGGGGGTGTGGTGACCTTAAGTGAAGAACGGGCTTATCTAACCCACTTTTGATGAAGTCAAGATTAGAAGAGTTAGTGTGAGCATAACTTGTCCAAGGGGATGAGAGGGAAGAGAGAAGGTAAGAGCATTTTATTGGCCTCATCTAAGAAGAAAAAGATAAGATAGAGAATGTCATGTGATCTACCTTAAACTAAGTGGGGTGTCCTAGGTCGTGGTGCTTAATAGATTTCAATGATTTTAATTCATGAAAGAAAAGTCCTTACATAAGAGAAAGATGCAATTAAGCTATGATGTTTGACGCTAAGTTTTATTGTTCAAAAGGCTTTATTTATTGCTTGAGTTATACTTTACTTAAGGATTTCTTGGAGTATCCTAGTTATATCTTGTTGTTTAACTTCGTTAGATCAGATTATCATATCCAACCTAACTATTGAATTAAGAGGTATTATCATAGGTATATAGTGTCCTAGGTGAGGAAAGGGGAGAGGACAAGCTTAGTGAGCCCCTAGATGAAAGTGATAGGGGAGGAGAGAAAAGTCAACCCCTTGGCCTAGAAATGAGAAACAAGAGGTTTTGATCCTTATGCTCGAGAGTTGGGGAGGAGGTGATGGTGTGTGCCTAGTGTTCCTAATGTATCTTATAATCTAAACCAAAAGAAGAGATGAGAAGTGACCTCATCTTATTGTCTTCTACCATGTGCTCCTTTACTTCACTATGCTATTGTTATGATTCCCTTACTTCCAAACAATATCAGCACAAACTGAACTTTCACTAGAAAACTCGTTAAAGTAACCAGCAAGAGGTAAAAGACAAGAGGTAGAGGTAGAGGTAGAGGTGAGGAAAAGGCAAAGAAAGGAGAAAGGGCACTAGGCTTGAGTGCAGAAGATGGACTGTAGCAAAGGGAAAACACCTGCAAGCTTGACAAGGTCCACTCCTATAACAAATCTACTTAAAAGGTACACCTCTTCCTAAAATTCCATATGATAATGGTTTATTTGCTAAAAGCAATTTTTTAGTACAAATATTTTGATATTTTTCCATGGTATGCAAAAAACATTTCTATTTAGAATCTAAAAGAAATAAAATAAAATGAATCAAAAATCAACATTATAATCATGGAAACAATCACAACTTTTCGTTGTACAAATTGGTAGAAAGCAAATCATAGAGCTTATATATATAGAAAAATAGATGAACAAAGAAATCTGCAAGACTTAGATTAGAAATCCAAATCTCTTAGTACCATTTATGAAAGTATGAGGTAGTATTTAACATACTTGATTTCTTATAAGACATTTTAATAATTATTAGTTGTTATAATACACTAATATGCATAGCCTTATCATTTATCAAGTAAATAAGTTCAGTTAACTTCTTTAAACCATTAGATGAAAGTGTAGTACATCCACATTTCCAACTAAAACGAATATCTTAGTAGCTGTTTACAACTTTACATTGTTGACATTAACCCTATTACTTATGAAATATTCTCCATGATTCTCTTGTGAAACCTTGAAATCAGTCAAATACTCTTGACTACTACCATTGATCACCATGATCACACTCTTTCTTCAACAGTGAGCCCACGCCAAATTCTGCTACTGGCCAGTTTCATGGTTTCCTCATTTTTCATGAAAAATAATGTTTCCAAAACAGAGAAACTGACACACCAAACAGAACCATGGCTATATATGGTGTCAACTCCAAGTTTGTAATGATTAAGTGAAAAGATAGGCACGGATATGAGACTTGTGCTATTATGGTCTTCATTGTCAATCATCGAGGAGAAGGCTGGAAGTTGGAACTTGGAAATACTAGGTCTTACACTGGCATTGCTGAAGAAACCATTAGATCCAATCACGAAGGGTATGCTGCTTTGCAGTTAATACACAAAACTACATATTCTATAATACAAGGTAATTATTAAAGTGCACAAAATTAAATATATATTCTATCAAATAATTATTTTACAATGGACAGTTAATTCACAGGAAACCAGTAAAAATGAATTACACCATAATTGAAGAGAAAAACAGAACAAATATCAATGATCATGCCATGCAGCACGCAACCATGTCTAGACTACAATGTCACATCAATAATCATGCATACCAAACTGTTGATATCATAAAAAACAGCAATATGCCCAATAAGTTAAATAAATAAGACAGGCTGTAAGACAAATTGAAGAATAGGAGTTAACCTGACGAATCATAAGCTGCTTGTAGTAGGTGGCTTTATCCTTTCCATTAATTTATCAGCTTCCACAAATCCCCCAAGAGGTCCCATAGACACATATTTTACTGCTTTCCATCTATAAGAACAACTCAAGAGCCTTAGGGTGATGTAAAATGTTGAACTTGAAGTAAAATGCTGTAATCTATGCAACCAGACTATGCCTTGGGATGAATGGCAATGCTAAGCAGTGGAGGTGGAGATGGTCCACACTGTAAAATGGTGGCTGATGAAACCCAAATCTGCAAAATTAGAAATGAATACTGTGAATAAATAAGAACATAGGTAGAATATTAGATGTATGTATCATTCGCAAAAGACCTCTTTATAAAGAGGTTAGATGAAGACAACACATAATATTTAATTAAGGTGAAACTAAGCTCGCAACACAACCTAATATACACTTTAACATTCTCCCTTAAGTTGGACTATCCAACTTGCAATAGACTTATAAATAAATAAGATAAACAAAATAAATATATAACATATAGAAATCTAGAAGTAATAGTAATATTGTGTGAGCAAATATACTAAAAGACTTACACATATATTTCTACAAATACAATTTTTATCAATCATTCAATAAAAGAGATTTGATGTGGATCATCAATATGAGGTATTCCACAAACTTCAAAAATAGTGTGGATTTTAAAGATGAGGTATTCCACAAACCCTAAAAGAGAGTATAGATTTTTAATATGAGGTATTCCATAAATCTCAAAAGTAATGTAGATTTTTAAGATAATGTATTCCACAAACCCCAAAAGAGAGTATAAATTTTTAATGTAAGCTATCCATAAACCTTAAAACAAGGTTGGATGAGAGACAATAGAATATCAAACATTTTTCTACCCTTTTTCTCCTTTTCATAATTTTTTTTTGATTTTTGATTTTTTTCACTTCCAGCGTAATTTTTTATACTACCCTTCTCCCCTTGTCTTTCTCCCTTTTTTTTTCTCTTTTATTCTCTTCTCCTTCATCCTTTTCCCCGTCTGCAACCGTCCACCTATAACCCTAATGATTACAACAATGAGGTGCCAATACGAAGAGGGAAATTGTAAAAGAGTGGTGAGAGAATTCATCATTCAAAGCATATAAGTGAGGCAACGACAAAAAGAGGGCAACTGTCAAATAACAGAAAGAGACTTTGTCATTTGAAGCATCGCAGTGAAGCGATGACAAGAAGAAGGCAACTTTAGGAATGAGACTGCCGATGAAGATGGAGACTGCTATCGCAATGAGCCAATAGATGCCATGTAAAGAAATAAGAAGATAGGTGGAAGATTAAATGTATGTATCATTCATAAACACAAAACTTCTTTATATAAATGTTACATGAAGATAACAACTAATACTTAACCAATGTGGAAATAAACTCACTTATAACACAACCTAATACACACTTCTTAACTCTAACAACTACAATTTTTTTAATTACAAACAACATCAACATCATTAATAAATCCTTATTCATCTAGGAGAATCCAAACAAATTAGTATATTTGTAGTAGAAAGAATCTCATATGTAATCATACTAAGGATTTGGTAAAAGTTTCACTAGAAATAGAAGTCTCCCTGATGCATGTGTTCCTTTACAACAATACATTGGAAAATTTGAGCAAAAGCATTTCTCCTTAATTTATGTATGTGCACAAAGAATCCAAATATGCATACTCTCATTTTTTTTCTAAAAAAGTTGCACAAGGAAAAAATATCTAGAGAAATGGGAAACCAATGAGTAAGTTCTTAAATTATACATGGAAGACTTACTAGAGATAAGCCACTGGTGTTGCTTTCTCAATAGTCTGGCCAGGGAAGATAACAAGATCGACCAGTGGAAACAATGGTGGAAAAAAGCAGTTTTATTGATAGAAAAACAATAGGAAGAAAATTACGATGACCTAACTTTCAAGGCCCACATCCATCACCTTAGCTTCAAGAGCTCACAAAAGTTTACACACACCTCCAACAATCACATTCTGTCTTGAATACAAGGCAAAGCAATGGCAACATCACCATGAAATAGATCCAGGTTACATGATCAGGTTGAACATAAAATCCATTGGATCTAAAGCCAGCTAACAGGAAAAACTGTTAATAAACCTTGTGTTATATACTTGCCACATCCATCTCCTCAAACTTCTGGTGCCACCGTCTACAGGCATCACTTGCTTAGTGGGCATACAAAAGAATTACTGATTTCAAAATAATTGAAATACAATCATCATAAGTTTGTCAACTTGATAAAAATTGCATGAGCATTTGCTCAGACAAAACTCTATGTTGCATCTAAGCATGTGTAACAAAGAATAAGTCAGTTGGAACTTGAAAGAAAATAAGAAAAGTTTCCATGAATGACAAACCTCAACTTGATGATAGGACTTGTGTGGCTTTCATTCTTATGGAAGTGGCATCCCATAGCATAAAGAAATAAGTGGAAGCAAATGAGGATATCAGCAAAATGGTAGAAAAGGAAACGAGATGATGTAAAACAAGGATGATTGAAGATGCTTAAGGGATGACTTAAGTAATTAACAACATTAATACTTTAACAGTCCAACAACAACAAACTGACCAAAGGGTACATATGGCAAGTTTTGGTTCTGCCATGAGAAAATGCATTTATGATTGCATGCTTATTGGATGTTAGACTGTTAAAAAAGGTACTTCATAGCTGGTTGATAAAAGCTTTGTATCTGATAACTAACACTATGTAATGTTTTTTGATAATGACTGATGTTCTACGTTCTGAACTTATGTCACTTTTATCATTTAAGTACTTATGAAATGAGAAAAAACCACATGCACAAACTGCTGGTGGTTAACACTATGCATATGTTTCAAAATCGATTTTTATTCATCAGGTTGATATATCACATATGTTAGAGTGAATGATGTATTAGGTGTTTAGTATGTGTGGGTTTAATCCCACATTGGTTAAACTTATTTTGTATGTGTCTTGTAGCCTCTATGTAAAGAAATCTTATCTTTGTTATTAAATTAATCTAATATCTTTCTTTCTTTTATTTCTCAACAACATAAATCGAAGGACTTTAATTCTTAGCTCTCAAGAAAAGCTCTTTTTAAAACACAATGAAGCATATTAAACAATGTATAAGAAATCACGAACACTTACCTATGTTTCTTGGAACTAGGTGCCTCGTTGACCATTAAAGTTCTTCCAATGTGCAACATGTGACTGACTGAAATACATGAACACAGCACAACAGCAATTTAGCAATTACAACAGCCCATGTCATAATCTTACTATGTCACACTTAACTTTAGAGTTCCAATAAAATCCAATACTTCAATATTGGTATAATTGCACCCAAAGCACATAGCAATTCTAAGTATGTGAAATTTAGCAATTAATTAACCAAATTATTTAAAATAAAAACAACAAAGTATGCAACTGATTCAAAGTTAAATTCCCAGGTACGTGACTGCTGTCATAGTTATTAAAACCTATACTAGCCATATTAAACCACAACCTTATTTAAAATTCTACTAACAATTTTGAATCTAGAATAACTAAAACTCTGAAAAAAAAATTCAGGATCCATTGTTTGTGTGGTTGTGAAGTACAAACAATCCAACCAGACTTGTAGAATTTGAAAAGAAAGTTCAGGACCTTAATAAATCCAATGGATCTACATTCTGTGATGAATTTTGTTTGTAGATTACAGAAACATCAAGTGATACCTAGTTGGTAATCTTCTGTTGTTCTTTGAAGATCTCTTGTTGTTGGTATGTGCTGTACAGGAATAACCAGATAATGCCTATCAAGTTGGTAAAACATAATATCAAGCAATGACAAGTGACACTTGATAATCATAATTCATTCACAAAACCATATTAACTTTGTCAAACCAATAAGGATGTCAAATGGAAAACAACCACTACTTGGATAAGAGAGTATATGATTCATGTCTTTGAATTATCCTGCAAAATTGGTTTTTTGGATTTCTATCACTAAAACGGCAAGAGATGAAGAGTTTGTCAAAGTCGTAATTATTTCTCTTATTAATATATTATCAGCCACATATTAGCTAAATTACAGTATGAAAATTTTCTATTCGTAAGTATCATAAAGATTCATTGAGTTTAATGTATTTAATTGTATTACTATTACATTAAACCTTAAATATTTAAGACCATGTAAAATTTACCTTTCTATTACATGACTCATTTCTTACACTACCATTCTACATAACTGTTATTTTTCATTTTTTTAATTTCAATAATGAATACATTTTTTATTCTATTTCATGACTTACAAAAAATGTAGCTTGTGACACACTTTGATTACATATTTAATCTTTGATTACTTTCCAACTCTACCTTTATTCGTTCCAATGAATATATTCAAAATTTACAAACACATTTAGATTCTTTACTACTAATTAGAAATGTATTTTAAAATGATTAAAATATAATTAAAAATAATTTGATGATTAAATAATATTTTCCCTATCATTCTAAAAACATAACGGTTTCATGCTTTAAAATTAATACATATGAATTGCAATTATTCTTAAGAAAATGATGTCATCAAATTTCTTCAAAAAAAATGACACACAATTAATTTCTACTGTATTAATTTCTTCAATAAATATTAAACAAGTTAATCTTTAATAGGTGCGCTCTCCTCTCTCACCAACACCTCGTAAATCGCATTTCCAAAGTGTAATCAGCATGCAATACACCCTAATGAGTCATAGGCTTCGTTTGTTTATGAGGTGCGGTGGGATGGTCAACTTTTCGTAATACGTACTATTCCAGAAGTGACAAAGAAGCAAAAAATTATCGTAAATTTTTACATGAGAAAATTTCAATTTTACTCTCCTCAAAAGATTTTATTTACTTATTAATAAATATCATAATAAAATTCTTGTTAAGTTAGTGAATGGTTAGACGAAAAACCAGTGGTATCTACTGAAATTTCCTCTACCAATGCTGAACGGCTAAACGGAAAATCCGATAGATATACCAGAATTTCCTGGTGCAAATAGTGGTTAATGGGCATATGGAAAATCCGGTGTCTCTACCTCACAATATAATTATTACGTACAATCAACACCACACAATAAAAATCACACCTCACCTTATTAACAATCACAGACATAGCCGCGAAGATCAACCACACGAAAACGAAGATCGAAGCCAGGGAGGGAATGCACTTATGCACAGAGACGTTTGAATTACCTGAAGGCGGCGGGCTTAACATCTTGGAAGGCGACGACACGATCGTCCTGCGAGAGACAAGAGGAGATGTGAGAAGAGCGGAAAGGAATTCAGGTATGGGAGGGGGGAGTAAGGGCGGGAGCCGACGGAGTAGAGGGGCGATGTGGTGCCCTCGGTGGGCGCCGATGACGACCTCGCGATCTGGCAGAACACGCACGGCGGCTTCGATGACGCCGACATCTGCGCCCGATCGAAGCGGCGGAAGGCAAGGACGGATCTCGTTTCGAAGCATCCGTGCGTGTCACAGTAATTCTTACAATATTACAATAATTCATACAATATTATAAAAATATCAAATTTCTTAATAACAATAACAACATCTTTTTTAAAATATTTTAAATTTGCTGAAGAACGTTTTATCTTTTTTTTATAAAATAATTACAATATTACAAAAATTATATATTTTTTATTACAACAATACTAATTTTTTTACAATATTATAATATTTTTAAGTTTAAATTATAAAAAAAAAATACTGTAGAGAGTTATTTATATTCGATAAATTATTACAGGGAGTCAAAACTACACAGTGCAGTGCACGTAGTAAAAGAAAAAATAAGAAATAAAAAAATGTAGTGCACATGATAAAAAATTTAAAAAGCTTTATTTAATATTTTATTTCTGTCAATCTCTTTTTTCATAGGAAAGGTAGAAACATCGAATATATATATATATATATAAACAAAAATTTTGAAATTTTTTTTCAAAATTCCCACCTTTCAAAAACGATTGAAATTTTTTTAAAAAAAATTTCTTTCTTTCATGATTTCCCAAAAAGACACAAATTCTCCCTAAATAAATGTGAAAAACTGGACTTTAAATACTTTTGTATTTTTTCCTACACGTATATTATTCGGTGTTATTTTTTCCAATGAATCGCATGTTTCTGTTGGTAGTTGCAAGATTGAATTGTGTTGGAGATAAATTTGTTAGTAAAATTGTTTAAATCAATAAAAAAATCGTTGGTCAATTGATAAAACTATTTAATTAATCAGAAAAATCACTTCGATAAAATCAAATAAATCTATCGATAAAATCATTTTAACTAGTTTAAAAAATTATTAGTCAATCGATAAAGCCATTTAAATCAATCAATGGTGCTTGAGTACTTTTTATTTATTTTTATTTATTGATATCGTAAATCCATCAATCTTTCACTTGTTTTTACTTTAACCTTATTTGATTCAATTTTAACTTTAACTTTACATAAATTTCTAACATCATTATTACTATACAAACTCTAACATATAAACTTTCACCATCTTAACTACAATGCAACCCTAACATGAAACCTTAAAGTTTGAAGAAAAGTCTCACAACCACCAAGTTTTTTTTTATATAAGTTAGAGTTGCATTAAGATAAATAGCTAAATGCAAAACCACGGAAAGTTGAGAAGAGTAAAACAAAGAGTTTAAAGTTTAAGAGACAAGCCAGAAAAGAAACAATACAATAATAATAAAAAAGTCGACTAGACCAACAACATTGTCAGGAACATTAGCAATGTCTGCCCAATGGTTAATTGAAGCAGCAAGAATATTACAAGCAAGGTCAACTGTCGAAGAAAGAGGTGGGATCAACGAATCAGAAGGATTAATCAAGTGCAAGATTTCAATAGTCAATTTGTCGCCTAACACCAGCAATTCTACCATCAAATTAGGACTTAGTGGTTTGATTTTTGTAAAAGTTATTATTAACAAAAGGTAAACATATATATATATACGTGTGTGTGAAAAATGACTCTATAAACACTTACAAATGTCACTTTTGTAAGTAATCGTTAGATATTAGTCAAACAGTTCATATCGTCGATCACATACGTACCTTCAACGAAATAAGTTTGTTGAGACAATGCCATCTTCAACGAACTTTCGTTACCTTATCAATTTACATAATGAAATAAGTTCATTATGTAAATTGATTTTCAACGAACTTCTGTTACCTTATAAGTTTACACAACAAATCTCCATTATCATCTTCAATGGACCTACAAAAACGAATTTTATAAGCACCTATAGAATCTACAGACTCATATATATATATATATATATATATATATATATATATAGAGAGAGAGAGAGAGAGAGAGAGAGAGAGAGAAAGAGAGAGAGAGAGAAAGAGAGGTCACTAAGGTTCTGAAATTATACCAAATGAGAAAGAAACACCAATGTTGGATCAACAAGACCAGGTGAAGTTAAATAAATGGAATGGCCTACATTCAAAAATAGTCAAAACCCAACAACCAGTCCAAAACTGAAGCAAATAAATATCTATAAGTGAATATTGTGAGTATAGGTACCCACCAGTAGTACTGTGAATGTGCTACTAATTCAACATTCTATTTTTACAATAAGATTAACGAGTTCCTCGCTAATTCCTAATTCCTAAACTCTAATCCTGGCCTCCCAAATAGGATGCACATGATCCTTACTCTTCTCAATTGGACAACTTGACCACCTTCAACCTGCTTCCCCATTTTCTTGCCTCTACACAACACCCATCTCATACACGTATCACCTTTGTTTCCAACATTGTTATCGCTCCCTCGCCTCCTTATGTTAGCCCAATGCAACCCTCATTTCTCTAAATTGAATGACTTGGGGGAGGTTGATGCATGTTGAAAAGTTTGAAAATGGAAACTCGAAAAAAAATTTAAAAATTTTAAGGTGTTTGTGTAGACTGAAAAGTTGAAACAGAAAGTTCTACCTTCTGACCATATAAAAACCACACTTCGGGGGGGGGGGGGGGGGGGGGGGGGGGGGGGGGGGGGGGGGGGGGGGGGGGGGGGGGGGGGGGGGGGGGGGGGGGGGGGGGGGGGGGGGGGGG
>JAMKPZ010009041.1:0-10904 GCA_024699675.1 Amphibolis antarctica | reverse complement strand
TGTTGTTGTTCACATTTGGATTTTAGGGCTTAGGGCTCGGATTTACAGATTCCAAGCCCACAAATGACTGCTACTGTTGTTGTTGTTGTTCACATTTGGATTTTAGGGCTTAGGGCTCGGATTTACAGATTCCAAGCCCACAAATGACTGCTACTGTTGTTGTTGTTGTTCACATTTGGATTTTAGGGCTTAGGGCTCGGATTTACAGATTCCAAGCCCACAAATGACTGCTACTGTTGTTGTTGTTGTTCACATTTGGATTTTAGGGCTTAGGGCTCGGATTTACAGATTCCAAGCCCACAAATGACTGCTACTGTTGTTGTTGTTGTTCACATTTGGATTTTAGGGCTTAGGGCTCGGATTTACAGATTCCAAGCCCACAAATGACTGCTACTGTTGTTGTTGTTGTTCACATTTGGATTTTAGGGCTTAGGGCTCGGATTTACAGATTCCAAGCCCACAAATGACTGCTACTGTTGTTGTTGTTGTTCACATTTGGATTTTAGGGCTTAGGGCTCGGATTTACAGATTCCAAGCCCACAAATGACTGCTACTGTTGTTGTTGTTGTTCACATTTGGATTTTAGGGCTTTGAGGCTCGGATTTACAGATTCCAAGCACACAAATGACTGCTCTGTTGTCAATTTGGGACTTCTCCCCAAGTAAAATGTCGGGAAGAGTGACTGACAGGTGAATTTTGTAATTCAGCGCGAGCGTGTTCGGCGTGTCGCCGGAGTCGATGCAGTGTTGCTACGACTCCAGGGGCAACAGCGTTCCCACCATTCTGCTGCTCTTGCAGGAGCGGCTCTATTCGCAAGGCGGCCTGAAGGTGCCACAAATTTGATTAGTTGCCTTGGATCGTGTTGTGTGTTCGTCTCATGGACCACCACGTCCTTTCTTCTTCGCAGGCCGAAGGCATATTTCGGATAAACCCAGAGAACGGGCAAGAGGAGTATGTGAGGGACAAACTCAACCAGGGCGTCGTACCGGATGACATCGACGTTCATTGCTTGGCTGGCCTCATCAAGGTCTTGTATTCCATGTTTCCACGCTCACTGCTGCTCCACTCAAATCAATAGAGACACTGACCCAATACTGCAGGCATGGTTTAGAGAACTTCCGGCCGGAGTTCTCGACAGCCTTTCGCCGGAGCAGGTGCTTCGGTGCAGCACGGAGGAGGAATTCGTCCAACTCATCCACCTGCTACTTCCAACACAGGCCGCACTTCTGGGCTGGGCAGTGGAGCTGATGGCCGACGTGGTTGAAGAGGAGGAGGTGAACAAGATGAACGCAAGGAACATAGCCATGGTATTCGCTCCCAACATGAGCCAGGTACAAAGCCACCGTTGTGTATGCTATCCCCACAATTGATGATGATGGTGTTTTTCTCTCTCTGCACTTCACCTCAGATGTCGGACCCTCTGACCGCACTGATGCATGCCGTGCAAGTGATGAATCTGCTCAAGGCCCTGATCCTGAAAACTTTGAGGGAACGACAAGAAGAAGAAGAAGAAGAAGCTTGGTCTTTCTCGTCCTCCTCACCCTTGCCCTCTGATGCGCAGCTTGACCACCATCCGGATAGTGGCGAGTTGACGATCGAGCAACTGGAGTTGAACGATGAGATCGAGGCATCATTCCATCATGGTCGGTTCGAGACCGACGGTGACGTCAACGATGACGATGATCGTGATGAAGAGGCATGTTCAGACGACTACAGCGGACGAGACGAAACCGAAACAACGGAGGAAGAGGAAAGTGGTGATCAAGCAACAGCGACGGTTAACTGCATAATGTGCGTGGAATGCGGTGGTATGTCTGAGTGGAAACAAGGGGGAAGAAGCTCTTCCTTAAGCAGCGAGGGAGACGTCGTGTGCCTGCCCATGAAGGCAGAGGATTATGCCGGAGATGTCGAGGTGGTATGAGGTATATATACTTAAGAAGCGAGAGAGAATGTCGCCGATTGCAATTGTTTGTGTACATTGTAGTATATGATGCCGTTTGAGGGATGAGAGAGCTAATCCGACGGTTGTGCGTTCAGCTTCCACTTCAATTACCACGACCCTTTCTCATATTATGTCATGTTCTTGGACGCTTTCTTTCTTTTCTTTTCTTTTCTTTTTTGAAAAAAAAATCTATTTTTTCCCGTAAAAGAAAGTTTCCAAGACAACTCTAGAAACGATCCTACTTTTTGTGTTAATCTTAAAGAAAGTTTCCAAGAATGGAAGGGTACTCCTCTGTATTCTGCAAGAGTTTCTTGAAGAGGTCCTTGGATGCCATGCTTACGGTAAGTAACAAACAGTATGCATCTTACAACTTCAATCTCTCGAGCATTCAACAAAACAAAACTCGGTGAGCGAAGAAAAATCCAATTCATTGTGAAAATCGAATTAACAATTCATTTCTGGCCACACCCACCATTAAATCCTTCCATCAATTCGCACGGATTCTTAGCTCTTAAGGTTTCAAATTACAAGAAACTGGTACACACCCAGATCTGTAAAACATAGTTTATTTAGAAAAGGAACAAAGCAACCAACACGACAGACACGCTTCCTTGCCTCCACTCACCACTGCGCCGCCATCTTTGATACTCACCACCATTCCGAAAAATGGGTTGCCCCTGCCGGTTTATTACGTTCTTGTGCTTCACAGGTTACATCGTCTTGTACGTACTTACCCGCTCAGAACCAATTTTACCAATTTCGGTCTGGCATTTGATAAATGCGTATCTTCATACCAGACAACGGACACTCTGCGACAGCCGGACCTTCAGAAAAATAACAATGTTTCCATAAACAGTCCTGTGCTTTACACTTGGACCAATTCTCTCTTTTCTTTCAATAAGGCTGCAGAATGTGCCAAGTTAATTTCCAAAGGAACAGAAATAGATACAAGTCACTTTGCTGTCGTTGCAACGATAGTACAAGCTGTATAGAAATTCTAGGTATAAGGTTTAAAGAAATCATGAAACGCAGATAATCATTCTGAGCAAATTCCTATTGATTTTAATATACTAATGCTTTAGTATATCAAAACGTGGAAAGCTGATCATATTAGCTCAGATTATATGGCAACTTGAACCCTAAATAAGGTAAAAACCCGACAATTATAAAACTACCCAGATAACAGGTTTGTCATTTCAACATCATTCTAGTTATATAAAGGTTACCCATGTGTGTAGCATTTCCCCCCAAAGGCAAATAACACCGACAAGAGAGGAATTGGAATTACTTTGGTCTTTCCAATTCTCTCGTAACTTGTGCTACAGGGCATTTTAAGGGTAAATCACACCAATTTTTTTACAAGCACGGTATATCATGCCTATCAATTACTGAGTTCAAGGGAGGCATGCAACAACTGCCTTTTTTCTTAGTAGAAGCATTTTTATTAGAATCCTCTGTTGCATGCATGAGCCAAACCAATTATTTATTTAAAGACTATTGTGAGATATCAAATGGCAGCCAATTTTTAATAAATGACAATGTATCCCTATATCATCTTTCATAATAAACAAAAACTCAAATAGTACTCAGTGATCAAATGACGGTAACATTTACAAAGGGAAATCCAAAGAAGGAATTTGAATCACATGCTGTAGAACAATGAAGGGATGTATGTTGTTCACGGAACTGAAGATAAGAGACCTTTTAAAAAATAATTATTAGCAATAAAAGTCCATTATAGAAGGTTTGGCAGTGTTCTATGCAATTGTCTGGGACATGACATGTTAAATGGGATTTGGTCTAAAGTGATGAGATGATATTATGTAATGTGAACTTGGCCTCTTTTTCCGTGCTATCTCCAGTGTGGTAGAGGGCTTCACCATGGAGACCCATTCACCTCCCACCCTATTGGCTGGAGTTTTGGCTAAGTAATGTTTGAAAGCAGAAGAGAGTAACCTATTTAAGGGATTTAAATCAAGTACGAATGCTGAAAGTGTTTCTTTTTTTCGATATGCCTAGATAACATTGTTTTTTGTGATATAGATTGGGCATAAATTGAACATCATGAATGTTTACTTGGCCTAATTGGGGTTGTCACAGGTCCAAAAATCTATTTCCGTCAGTCCATTATTGAGATTGCTCTATCAGATGAGGAAATTCAGGCTACTGCATACTTCATGGGTTGCAAGAAGAATGCTTATCCAATCAGATATTTGGGGTTGCCTATTTCTGTGAAGGGCGCCAAGGTTAGCGATTGGCATTAGACAGTAGATTGATTCAAACAGCATTTTTCAAGTTGGACTGGAAAGTTGTTATTTTTAGAAGGAAAATTGACTCTTGTTTCAAGTGTCGTCCAACCTCCCCTTCCATTATCTGTCACTATGTTGGACCCTGGCATGTGTTGTTGATGATAGCAAGCATTCAAAGTCAATTTATTTGGGAGGATGAACGAAAATCTACTCCTGACCTTCAACTGGTATTGTAGGTTAAGTTTATCGACCTAAATGGGAAGATAGTTTGGGCCTGCAAACATTTCAACTTTGAGTCTAGTTTTGTTGGGTAAAATGTACATGAAGACTTGATGACTTAGGAGTTACGAGGACCTGAAATGTCGCTGAGTGGGTATTATTAAGTGGGTAAGGGTCTAACCATGAGGGTAATGCATACAGAGAGCGTATCTAGTCTTTAGAAGGGACTTGTCAGGTGTGGTGTGTCATTGGCGATAGAGAGGCATAAGCTTCTGGTAGGATGGCTGGTTGGTGTTCCATTTGGTAAGGTATTCCTAGTGTATTACATCCAATATCAAGGTAAGTATATCAAGTGTTATGAGCACTTAAGGCAGGAATGATGTGAGATATTTGTTTCAAAAGGAATCTGATTGATCAAAAGCTACTAACCTCTTAGTACCACTACTCCATTGTTGTAGTACTCTTTTATTTACAGGCCCTTAATCATAGGTGTGGCGATGGACAAAGAATGGGATTTTCTCAGTGTGCTATACTGACATATGGTGGTAAGAATGGCAATGTCTGTGGCTTAGCTAGATCCCCTTAAAAGTACAATTTTTCTTTTGGTTGGTCTAACATGGTGGTATACCCACAGATTTGACCCTCAAATGACAGTTTCAGATGACATGTTAATGCACTCAAGATGAATACTTTTAGCACCTACTCTTTGATTGCTTCTCTATGATCAAGTGGTGACAAGAAAAATAAAAATTCCATTAATCATTGCTATCATACCTGGGAAATTCCATTCAACATAAACAGGGGAAACCCAACCTGCACAAGCAAATAAAATCAGAGATGAAGAATATGAATATAACATGAGCTATAGACAAGATTTATTACAGATATGGGCATATAAACCCATCCCATGCATTAAACTTTTTACCGGAGAGAGACCCCCCAAAAATCACACGTGTAAATAAAATATGAAACTGGAAAATATTAGAGTACTGAAAGCCAACTTGCAAGACTAAAAGATGAGATTACCTGATGCCCAAAGAGTACATACGCTGGACTTGTGAACACCATATATTAGCACATTCCTACAAGTTATTTTGGCTGTCAAATCATGACTCCTATACACAAGAAGTAACAAACACAAATGATAGAAAAGGATATATGTAGAGCTAGAGGTAGAAGTAAAACTCCAAACAGCATGCTTGACCTAGCAGATCATAAAATCTGCAAACATCAATCTCAAAATCCCAGGAGAATAGCACAAACATATACCAGAAATGCTTAAATTAGCAATTTCTGTTTGGATTGCTTCACATACTACATTGTTGCCTAATAAAGACTAAAGAGGCACTACGAAAATAAATTTAATACAAAATAAGGAATGCACTAATTGCGTTGTTTGAAACAATGAATAAATTTAAATTTGTTTTCTGCTGAAATATCATGATACATAGATTACAAATTTCTGTTGTACCATACATAATTTATCATGGATCCAATCTGGAAGCTAACAGCTCACATGATCTTACGAATAGCCATCTATTTGTCTCAAATCCATGTAATATTGTGTTTGATACAACAGAGCCTGTGATGCTGGCATCTTGCAGTCCAGAATCATGTAAATAAGGCATTCCACTTGCCCTTCTGTTGCTTGTCATTCCATCTCAGCAAGGTTTTGTCTGTCTGTTATCTCTCTTGAGTTGGACCTTCAACTTCTTTCCACCTAGCTGATACCCATTCATCACGTCTATGGCTGTTAAAGCTGCATCAGTTGAGTCAAAACTGACAAAGCCTGCAATTTTAGCCCAATTAATCAAAGATATTGGTAAAAAAATTATTCTCTTGATAACTGCAAAGCCAAAGGATTCCCACTAATAAAGGACATTTTTATAACAGACAAGGAAGACAATCCATACAATATTCTGGCATCTAGAATTTACCAAAGCATTTGCTGATCCCAGTTGCCTTGTCAACAAAAACCTTAGCACTCAAGACCCTGCCAAATGGCTGAAAAGCATTCGAAAGATCCTGATCACCAAAATCTTGGGGTATATGGTAAATAAATAAATTTGCTCCAGGAGGCCCTACACAAAGCAAATTTATTCAGAAAGGATCATTACAAATACCAAGTGAAAAACTAAAATCACAATTCACACAAAGAGGACGCATTCATTGACCTTCAATCTGTCTCCCAGAACATAGATTGATACAGAAAGATGTTGCTGCTGAATTGTTGTTTGCAAGTGATGAGCTGTGAAATCCACTCATAGCTCTCTGGTTCATCATACCACCTGGATAGGCAACAGGATACTGAAGACCTGACACTGCAGGATAGGTTGATCCCACGTAACCAGCAGATTGCAATGTGGCAAAATTCTGAGCAGCAATACTAGGATTAATTCCACGCAATGTACTTCCCTGGTTAATAGGTGAGAGCATGCTCTGGAACTGTTGATCTTGCATCGATGACAAAGGATACTGCATAAGTCCATACGTCCCAGGTGCCTGCAAGAATGTGAACTTAAAGAATGGATTTGAGGAGATCTATAATAAACGATAACTTGAAAACTTCAGACGACCTGGTAGTTGAACCCATTATACGAGGGAAGATATCCCATTGGCAAGGCTCCAAATAGTGAGGGTTGTGTTGAACCAGGTGTATTTGAAAAATTGGAAACCTGAGATTGAGCTTTCTGGGCCCTCCTAGCCTGCCTTTCCTTCTCAGTGTCAGCCCACTTAACGACCAACGGAACAGTTGAGCCCTTCAAGTGGTAAGATGATTATATGCATATTATAAACGTGACAGTGTGCCAACAAAACATAGCCAATACAGAAACGCATGTTTCTTTCATGTAAATTACCCTATAACAAAAACCAACCTGAATTCAATTAAGATCAATAATTTGTCAATTTTTGATTCCTAAGCTTTAATGAATATAACCAACCTAACATATAAGACATCAGAAGTAAACTAATACCAAGTTGCAAAGCATGTTAACCACATTGCGGTAGAAGTAAATAGTGGTTTGGTTGCATCAATTATTTCAGGGTACTAGTATTTCAAACCACAAACCTCCATTTTATGCTTTCCATTTATTGCTTCTAATGCTGCTAGGGCTTGCGCCTTCATCTCGTACTTTAGAAAGGCACAACCTATGTAACCAAGGAACCAAACAAATGGTGACGTCACTTTTGTAGTAAATCATATATGATTCACAGTTATATCACCAATCAAGGACACAGATGAGAACAGTATTCAGATTATCAAACTAAGCTTCACCTTTGCTTGTCTTCTGTGAACCCTTTAGTATTTGCAAGTCTTTAATACTTCCATGTTTTGAGAACAGTTCATTAAGTTCAGCATGTGTGACATTCTTGGGAAGCATACCAATGAAAAGTTTGTGTTCTGAATGAAATAAATAGTGTGAATATAGAGTCCAAAAAAAAGCAGATCCAATAGAAGTATGTTGGCACGACCAAGAACAAAAAATTACGTCATGCCTAAACACCAACAAAGATAAACCGAAGAAATGCATAACAAACAATAAGCAGATAAATATTAGTAAAAATTGAAGAAAGTGACGAAGAGTACAGATTATATCATACCTAGTCTTTCCAGTTCGCCATCTGCATATTTGACTTGCAATGGACTAGAGGCCTGAATAACAAACAAAGTTGTAACTGAAGCGGAATAAGAGGGCATTATAGGCTCCAAAATGGTTAACAAAAATTGTGACATTGAGCATCAAGTCAGACACAATCCTTAAATCGACTAATAAGATTACTTGCAATTTAAAAAGAGCAGTATTTATTAATTGATTCTACTAAATATCAAGAGAGATGGTTCAATTTTGGGTAAATTAAAATTGGATAGTGTTGAAAGTGGTCTCATATATCAACAAAACTCAGCTGAGTAATTGAAAATATTTCCATTATATTATAAGCTCGGTATTTCATCAGTAAGATATCCGATGTGAGACTATTCTCCAACACTCTCTTGCACGTGTATAGTACGTGTGATTTTGATTTCAGTGAGAGGTGGAGCCTAAGACCTGGTATTCTGATACCATGTTAAAAGTGATCTCATAAATTAACAAAACTCAGCTGAGTAGTTGAAGGGAATTCCATTATATTATAAGCTCAATCTTTCATCGATAGGATATCCAATGTAAGACAATTCTCCAACAGATGACACTATAACCTTACCGATAAAAATAGGGAACAGAATCAACTTTCGAGATATGAATGGAATGAAGAGAGTCATAAACTTTCCATAGGAACTTAGTTATGGTATTAGGGTTGATACCGAAGTATGCTTTATTGCTGGGGTGCTGCTAGGTGTATAGACTTGCAGGGTCAAGATTATATGAATGTGCAGCAAGGTGAAAGAGGATGACATCACGTAACAGTCCATGTGATCTAGTATAAAAGTGGAGATAACGTGTGCTGTCCTTGTCAGGATGTGTTTATGCCCAAGACCGTGAACCACCAACTTTAGGTCAGTCCAATCTCGGTTGGGTTGGTAGGGTGGTATGATAAGGTGCGCATCGTTCGTGATCAATTGAAGTTGGTGCTGGTGGGTTTGAGTAAAAGCAGTAGTGGGCTCGGCCGGGTCACCATCTTTTGCGTAAAGTCTCGATGGCTTCACATTACGCTCGTGAGCAATGGGTTAGTCTGTGGAATAAGGTTTGCAGGAGAAGCAAGATACCTTTCAGAGCGGATGGCTATAAATCTTTGATCAAAACGGTGGACCGCAAAAGGTCCACGACACATAGAAGCGAAAGGAAGGAGGAAAAAAAGGGATGCAGGCGGAAGTCGACATGGACGGAAGAAACAAGAGCTAAGCCACAGATCCAGAGCAAAAAAGGAGGGCAGGTCGTGAGTGCATTACCCCAGGGAGAGTCGTGTTGTTATGGCACGCGCTTACCACCTTGTCGGCCTCCTCCCTGGACGGGCAAATCAGGAAGCAGCACCCTGAAAACGCAGAGCATGTGAACAACAATGCAATGCGGAGGAAGGGGGAGGATGGCGGACGCACCCCTAGAGGCTCTGGTGGCCTTGTCCTTGATGATGTTGGCCTCGTCCACGAGCGCAACCTCCTTGAACATGGGGAGCAAATCCCCCTCGGTCATGTTCTTGGGGACCTGCCCCACGAAGAGCTTGACGCAGTGCGGCCCTGCTTCGCAGGTATGTGCACCGTTAGATCTGGGGTGGGCGGGGCTCTCCCTGCCCTCCTCGTCCGCCATTTGCTCCTCCCGCCTCTCTCCGTCTTCTTCGGCCTCCTCCTCCTCCTCCGCCCTGGGTTTTGGTGATCTGGAGGATTAGGGGGTGATTACCCGCTTCTCCTCCTCTCTTCCTCGTTTACGTGTTTCATCGTTACGGGGGGGGGAGCGGACCAGTCAGCACTGGCATCAAATTACGGGAACACCCTTCCCCCCCCCCCCCCCCCCCACGTGCCCATCTTCCTGATGAATCCTGATCTGGCGCCCGCCGACGTGTCCCTCCCTCTTCCCAACCAACGAATGCATTGGTCGTTCGTTCCTTAATAATATCATTATTACTATTAATTCAGCAATAAAAACGTCGCACGTCGTCCGTGGGAAATGTAGTAAATGTTGCCGTGCCGTCCCTGTTGATAAACATACATTTTGTGACGACGTGAAGGCCTTGTTGCCGATGCTGGTGCTCCTAACTGCGTTTTCCTTTTTTATTCTAAATTCAGGAGAGAACGGTGTTGAAAACGGTAGTAGCTCATCATTCGCTTCTTCTTGTCTCCCCCCCCTCCTCTCCTACACTCCTACACCACCAATGAACCGTCGTCTTATCCCATCTCCACCAACAAAGCGACACATTTGTTGGTCGCACTTCCGCCTCATTCAAATTATCATCCCAACACAAAAAGTGATACAGCTCTAGGGTGTATTAATTCGTTCACATATCCTGAGGCTCGTTCATATTGAGTGAATAAGGTTTGTCATGGCCACTTGGCAAGAGTACCTCATGGAAGCATCAGCCCCGCCATATAAGAATACTCTAGTGCAGACAGACCGATTAGTCAAGTCGCAGTGCAGTGCAAAAGAAGAAAACAGCAATTATGATGCAATCAAATTTTACCTGCAGATGGTTTGATGTGATGACGGTAAGTATATAACGATGTGTCCTTCACGACAGCACCAGGAACACAACAAATAGGAAATCGATCAATAGAAATAGCCAATCAGCTGAAGAAGTTAGTCCACAACAAGGTATTGTAATCTTATCCATCAAATGCCCTTCATCCCCGCAAGTTCTCTCAACTTCTCAAAAACAGTAAATGTGATGGTAGTCTGGGGGCCCAGTCTTACAAATGTGGCGAAGCCCCTATTTAAAAAATAACAGAGAAGAATGGACCAATTACTGTGAATGAACAGAATGGCTACAAGCAAAATAACACTAGTTCCATTCAATATTTTAACATTGCATCAAACAAGCAAATGAACTCAGTCATGTCTATCTAA
>JAMKPZ010009039.1:0-14269 GCA_024699675.1 Amphibolis antarctica | reverse complement strand
AAAATGGTTAAAAATTAATAAAGAAATATTAGATGATTTAAAAATCAGCAAACCAACGTCCCCAAATTATTCCTACCCAAATATTAATTTAACACAATAACTTTGCAACAAAAAAGGAAAAACATTTAATACAATGAAGTGAATATCATAATTATCATTCCAAATGAATACTTACTAAATAATAATAACATCTCGTAATTAGCTACAACCAAATCAAAGCGAGGTAAGAAATCTTCATCTTCAAGGTTTAAATCTAAATCATCCTGGTGTTCAAAATGAACAAAAGATGAGTAGAAAGATGTCCGCGAAGATTGAAGAAGACAACGAACGAGGTTAGTTTGCTTGTCCCCTTCCTCCTCTGTGTTATCTAACAATCTTTTAGGTTTCAGGTTAGTCTTGTTCTTATTGCACGCACTTGTAATTTCAAAGGTTTCAAGAGAATCTGTAATATGTTGATCTTACTTTGATTGAATTTTTGTTGATTATTTCAATATTTGCAGTTGCAGCAAACTGTTTTGGTCATTAGATATCAAGGAGATATTCTTGATGTTACCACAAAAATAGCATTGTTCATGTTAAACCAAATAGTCTGGAATATAGTGGGGAAGAGAAAGTCACACAGAATTATATACAGCAAAATTCAGATGTCCAAAGAAAAAGAAGGTCCAATTGCTAAGTAAAAGAGCCGAATCTTATTAGAATGGTTACAATCAGCAGATAAATGTTTATTATTTTCTAATCTCATATTACAAGAAGGGATGGTATCACCCTCCTACCCTGTTTTAATGTATTTTTGTAGAGACTTTACACGAATAACAAACCAAGCAGAAATTTTGATCTTTAAAGGGGCCTCTGCTTTAATCTAGATTTGTTTATAAAGATTAAATTTGATACTTCCATCAATAAAGTTGAGATAATAAGATTTGATTGTGTAACCTACCATTAGAATTTGAATTTTACAAAACAACGTTTTAGGTTTATATAAGACTTGAAATCTTAGTTCTGTTTGGTACTTAGGTTTTATTTGATAATAAGGTGTTTTAGTTTTAATAATTGTAAAAAGTTAAAATTAAGAATAATTTTTTAAATAGTATCAAAATTGCATAATACATTGTGAAGTGAAAGTTTGTATATAATGATATATAAAAATTTTCAACATTAAGATTTTCTACATGAAACAAGATTGATCATAATATCAAGATAATTTTTTCAAAAGTGTGACAAAAATAAAATCATTTTTATCAATTAAAATTGTTTGAAAAATAACCAACCAACAGAATACCGAGGGAAAAAAAGTTTTAAAGTAAGAAAAAAGAGAGCAAAGAAGTCATCTTTAATTAGAAAAGTATAAATTATCTTAAACTTTCTTAATAAAAAAAGATGTTGCGTAAACCAAAATATATTGCCAAAACTATGGTTCTAGTTATCGTTATAGGTTTTGTTTGTTCAATTTTTTTTAATATACATTAATTTTTTACATATTTTTATATATCATTGTTATCTTATAAAATTTTATATTTAAAATTTACTTTACAATTTATTATATAACTTTAACTTCATTGGTTTCTACTCTAACTCTAACTTTTTGTAGATATTAAAACTAATTATATAATAAGACGTCATTTGATTTTAACTTTTTTCTATTCTTAAAATTATCGTAACGTCGTTATTATCATATAAATTTTAATATATAAATTTTTATGACTTAAAATTTTAATATATAAATTTTAACTTTATTCAACTTATATAATTAAGAAAAGTTATTCTCAGATCCACTTTAAATGACTTTACTCGTTCTTGAAGACGTAAATGATGTAACCTTTGGTTTGTGTTTCGATTCTTGATTTTATCAGGTGTGTTTGTTTAAAAGATTTTTAGTATAAAATATTTAATAAATATTACTTTACATAATTACGATATATAATAAAAAATAAAAATATATAATAATAATCTTTTAAATAAACAAAGCCTGTGTGTTTTGAACTTTGTTATTACTCTTTGTGCTAAATGCGTTTTTGTTTTGTCGTATATCTTTTACATCGTTTCTTTTTCACTCTCCTGTTTTGGGAGTAAAAAATATAATTTTTAAAAGAATAATTTTAAAATAAAAAATATAAATATTATTATAAAATTAGAAATATTTATAAAATTTTAGAGTGAAAAAAAACGTAACCGCTATTTTAAGTTGCTTAATGTGCCGCTTATCACCTTTAAAAAAACCGTAACATTCAAAAAAGTAAACAAATTAACACACCTCTCCTCTGGTTTTTCACCGGTCCACCGTTTTTTTTTCGAAAAGGACCCGGTCCACCGTTTGAGGTGGGACCCATGATAATTGTAACTGGTGCAATGCAAACGGCAGTGTCTCCGCCACTCGCACCGCCTCACTACCTGCACTTTTCTTTACCCAGAAGAAGGCGTGTCAGCTTCCGGGAAGTCGGCGGCGGCGGCGGCAGCGCTCCTCTGATTTCGTGCGCCGACCCCGTCTCGTGTCAACAGGGGAGATGGCCACCTTCGCCAGGGCGGTACAGGACTTCTCAGTCGGCGTGAACCCCAGACCGACTCCGACGAGCTTCCGTAAACCTTCCCCGCCCTTCGCCCTCGGTGGTTCTTCCTGCTGTTGTTTACTGAGGAGGTGGGAGAGGCTCTGCTGCTGCCGCGCCGTCGATGCTGTCAGTCCGGTGGGCGGGGGAGATGTGTTCTCCGTGACCTCGTCTGGGAAGTCGGATGTTGATTACCTTGGGGAGAGCACCAAGGGAGACTTGAACGTCAGGTCCGAGCATCTTGATGCTCTCGGTGAGTCCAAAGTTTCTTCTTTTAGGCCTTGTGCATCATGGGAAAGGAAAATATCAGAATTAATTTCTGGATTTTTCGCGCGCTCGTGTTTTCGAGAAATGCACGCCGCGCGACGGCCGTAAACCCGGCGTGCCGTGTCGTCTTCCCCTTTGTGCGTTGCTCCTACTCTTCCTTTCCCACGCGGCGCCGACGTTCTTTGGAAGCAGACGGCCGTAACTTGATCTGAAAGTTTAGCTTTGGCGGACGTCGACGCCGAGCAGCTCGTAGCTGGGTTGGAGCTGAGGGCCTACTAACACACTTGGACAGCATTTAGATATAAGCATTAAAGAACTCGTTCTTTATTCATTTAGCATTTTTTTGTCTTAAAAAGTATATTAAAAATTTTAGTTAATCACTTGATCCCTATATCACCTATACACTTCCAAACTTCAATAGAAATATCATCTGGTTTAATAGTTTTCCAACATTTCACTTTCTTAATATCTTCTATTTCCTTGAAATGATCAATTCTTGTAAAATAACTACAGTTTATATCCTTTGTATTGTTATCCAAATTTTGTATGTAATAGTTTTCTATAGTAGATTCATCAAAAAGTTTAATAAAATATCTAAACTATTTATCTTTTGGTTTATTTTCTTTTACTAAAACTCTACCATCTTTGTCTTTAATATACTTCACTTGACTTAAATTTTGAGATTTTCTTTATCCTTAGCCAATTTATATATATTATTTTCTTCAGTATCTGTGTTGTTTTACCATGTGTCCTATTGCTGAAGGTTTGTTTTAATAAAATTATAGGTATGGATGGGCAAGCAACCCTAGATGGGCCTATTGAAGAGGTTGCAATGACAGAAGCTAAAGAAGCCAAACTCTTGCTTGATAAATTGAAGATTCAGGCATGCCATATGTACACCTGATATTTTCTTTTGTTACATTGGAATGGGCCAAGCCGAAGTCCTTTATTTGTTATGCCTTTTGATGTGCACCCATTATAGATAATATCAATTCATGACCACTCAACTTTTCCAAATCAATACCTTCATTGTCTTCCATTCTCTTTTTTACTGTGCTTATGCCAAACAGTTTTGTAGCAAAGTCCTAAAAATTTGAAAGAAACCCATAAGAAGAAATTATCTATTTCCAAAAGCCAAATTTCAATAAAATAGGAAATGTTCATGTTTATGCTCTCAAAGAAGTGCACATGATAGAGCAACTGTGCCACCTTCACCTACCTCCCATTTTTCTTTTTGTTTAGCCACATGTTAATTCTTTTGCAATTTTTTGATGGATAGGATCCTCTTTCAAATAGGCAATCATCTCGTGGCATCTTTTGTAGCAGAACATTGAATCTTCGTTCAATCAGTGTTATTGGTTATGACATGGACTATACATTGATTCACTACAGTGTGACGGTAAGATTTTTGCACATAGGGCTGTAGTATTAAAAACAATGAAAGTAAAAAGCAAGTTGTTTGTTTTGAAACTCAAAAGCAAGTTGTTTTTATTTTTTTTGAAATTGTAACAACATGACAAAAACACTGATAAGTGCACTGACGAATGACTTTTACAAAGTTTGGTAGACTAAATGTCTGGTTGGTTAATGAGTTTTTACTTTAATACCCATTTTTTCCCATAATCGACCATTAGAGACAAAATTTTAAGCATATGACGTATAAAATAATTGAACTGGTTGAATTGGAAATAAAAAATGAAATCCAGCAATCTGCATATGGAAACAATAATCAGATTTTTATAATAGCTGGTATAATCAACAGAATGGAAATTGCCTATCAGAAATTAACCAGTTGACCAAAGGATGATAAGAGCTAGGCATCAATGCATCATGTCATATTGTCATCTAAGAATCAACCAAATTTCTAATAAAACCACTGTTACATTCTGAAAATTAAAGTACCAGGCTCATCATTAGCCCGTTGTTGACATGTAATATATGGTGGGTTGAGAAAGTCCAGAAGAATATGGAGAACATTACATTTTGAAAAACTCCAATATATGGTGTAACCGCCTTGCAGAATATTCCATTTAATTATCTGGTCCTTGATTTTTCATAAGTAAATGAAGTAACCTACCATTTTAAAAATTTTCAGTTTTTTGGTTATAGATCCTTTAAAAATTTTGTATTCTGATGCAATCTAGCATATAATAAACTTCCACATCATTTTATGGTGTGGAGAAGTTTTCCCTTTTCTTTTCCTGGTTAATGTTTTTTTAATGTTGCCAAAGTTTATTTATAAATCTAAAGAGCATTATCAAGCTTTTCACTACAAATCTGCATACAACGAGTACATATTCTTTGTCAGGCCTGGGAAGGGCGTGCTTATGATTATGGAATGGAAAATCTTAGAGAAATGGGTTTCCCCGTTGATGGGCTTGGGTTTGACCAAAACTTGGTAGGTATATTAATCTATTTATTAAATAATGTCAGTAGCATTCCATTTTTCTTTTTTGCTAATCTTGTGCCTCTGATATTTTCATCTTCAAAGAATTTTGAAATACTTGTTGCAGTTTGAATAAAGCCACAGTATTGTTTACTTACTGTAACTTCTGTCATCATCTTAATGTCTTATGCAGGTGATCAGAGGCCTCATAATGGATAAGGAAAGAGGTAATTTAGTGAAGGCTGATCGGTTTGGTTATGTAAAAAGAGCCATGCATGGAACTAGGATGCTGTCAACTAGAGAAGTCAGGTGGTATACAGCTGCTTTCCTGTTGTTACTAGCTTGAACAGCATATTCTAATGTAAGCTTAATGATATTAAATGTGACAGTGAAATTTATGGAAGAGAATTGGTTGATTTACGGAAGGAAAGCCAATGGGAATTCCTCAACACATTTTTTTCAGTTTCAGAGGCCGTAATGTACATGCAGGTTATTCAAGTGGATGACATTTCAACTACATTTTTTCAACTTGCTATGTTTGATACAGTTGGTTTTGGTAAAGAAGAATCTGTGACTAGCTATATATTTCTGACTCAACATTTTTCTGACTTTATCACATGGGACCATTTGGGAAAAATTGATCTGAAGTTGGTTGATTTTTTCTATCATCATGGAATGATATGAGGTAGAGGCTAGTTTTCATAAATCCAAGAGATTCTTCTCATGGAGATGTCTTTTTTAAGTTATTCTAAATCTTCTTTGCGAATTTGAGCATTATGACACTTCTGGAAATGCTCTAATCCATACTGCTCACAAGATAAAGTGCGATAGTGAGCAAAGGTGGTACCTATGGTTTTGGCGAGGTGCAATCGTGGATGATGAAGAAGATGTATGGTTCCCTATGCACCACTAGGTCCAAGATTGATACTTCTGGGTTGGTGACTTGTGTAATTGGGCCCAACTTCCTGCGTAATTGAGACATGTGAAAAACTAGGTGAATGCAAGATCTGGGTGGTAACTTAAGATGGTAGGCCACCTTCCCAATGTGTGCCTCTACTTGAAACGGTCCATGGTAATGCGTTGCCAATTTCTGCAGTCTTCTTGTTGTGATGTTGTGTTGACAGTATGACTGTAATTTCAAAAAGACCCAATCCCCCATCTTGAAGTTCTTCTCATCTCTATGTTGGTCTGCCAAGGTTTTCATATGGTTCTGTGCCCTTTTGAGGTTCTCCTGTAACTTCTGAAACAAAATCTCCCAGTCTCACAACCCTTCATTGATTGCCACCTCCTTGGTGTTCTTTGAGACATAAGCTAAGGGTGTAGGTGGTTTGGTTCCATACAATGCCTCGTAAAGGGAAAAACCCGTAGTGCCATATACTGTGGGCTAGGGTATCAAGGTACTTTAAGCTAAGTTGGTTTGCCCCTATCATGAACTGCCTCCCCAATAGTAGCTACCTTCATTTCCAAATCACCATCAATATCGCAAGCATCTCTTTCTTGTAAATGGGAAATTATTTCTATCTATCCTTGTAAGCTGCGCTTATAAAAGCCAACAACTTGTCTTCTTGCATCAGAACAACAATCATTTCCACGCTTGATGCATCACACTCCAATACAAAGGTCTTGGAAAAATCTGGTAATGTTAGAAGAGGGGCTGAGGACAAGGCCCCCTTGAGCTCATTGAAGGCAGATTGCATCTTCTCGTCCCAGTGAAATCTATCTTTTTTTAGTGAGTTGTTCAAAGGTTGAGCAATTTTACTATAGTCTCGAATGAAATGGCGATAGTAGCCCATTAAGTTGAGAAAACTACACAGCCCCTTGACATTTTGTGGTTTTGGCCAATCAACAATTGCTTCCACCTTATCATTTTCTATAGGCACCCTATTTGGCCCTATCATGTGCCCCAAATAGTTGATAGTATTTGTCATAAATTCGGACTTGCTCCTCTTGGCACAAAAAGTATTCAGTGTTAAGACCTGTAACACCATGTCCAAATGTTGCAAGTAGATGTCATACGTGACATTATAAATCAATATATCATTAAAAAAGATTAAAACGAACCACCTCAGGTATGGACACAATAATAATAAGCAAACAAATAATTATAATGGCTAGTTATAAAAGACCATTACAATAAGAAACAATTACACATTCATTAGTGAATCAATCCTCATATATAACATCACTGACATCCAAAGGATCATGGGTAGGATGGTGGTGCTTTCAATGTACACCAAGGAGGTTCTTTTTGAAGACATGGAATGGGTGGAAGATTGATGACTTAGATTGACTAATACTAAACTTATATATAGAGGTTGCACATGAATTATGATTATTTGACCAGCCATTTGGGATATTACCCACTACTCAACAGTTAGAACACACATGACACAACAGGCATAAGAGGGAAATAACAATTTCTTATGTTGGTACCTAGAATGTAATGGCTATTATTTCCATTAATGTGATGCAATGTAATCATACTACAGCACCACAGCTGAAGCATGCATCAATCATTCAATACCACCATGACATTTTTTTTCTGGTTTTCTATTCCCTCAGATTATTCACAGTTTGACAGATATCAAAAAAATTATGTTTAGCACTTCTCATCTATGTTATTAGTTTGTCATATGAATTCTCAAAACTTCTTGCAGATGGTTGACAGATTGGACGAAGGTGCAGTGCCAGCAGAACTTGGACCCCTCAATTATGAAGGCCTTTACAAGGTATAGAATTGTTCATTCTTCGGTGTTGTTAATTCTTATTTTAGCACATTTTATCATACAATGTAACAATGACATGCTTTTCAGGCTGTCGGCAAGGCCCTTTTCAGAGCACATGTTGAAGGTCAACTAAAGGTAATGACCTCCTTATGCAGTTGTGGGCTTCTAGCCAACAGCTTTTTATTTGCAACATGAAGTTCACATTTAGTAATTTATTCAGTCTGAGATGATGGCTAATCCTGAGAGATTTGTAGAGACTGATCCTGAGCTTCCTTTGGCCCTTTTGGATCAAAAAGAGGTGCATGATAATCTTTAATTTCTTTAATTTGTTATATTAATTTCTACCTTTTAAGTTGATTTTAGTTGATGATATACTATCAGGCTGGTAAGCGGTTGCTATTAATCACCAATTCAGACTACCACTATACAAACAAAATGATGGACCACACAATCAACAGGTTTCTCCCAAGTGATATGAATTGGCGAGATCTTTTTGACATGGTGAGATTGTGACAAGCATATTTCAAACGTTGACAATGTATCATGCTTCATAGTTTTCTGAATCCTCCTCTTTACAGGTGATAGTGTCTGCTAGAAAGCCAGAGTTTTTCCAAACATCAAATCCATTATATGAGGTGGTTACAAGTGATGGACTTATGCGTCCATGTTTTAGTGCTCGGCCAGGTGGTTCTTCTCTATTTTGGTAGTTTTACTGTCATTTTTGTCAACTTGATTGAGATATTCTTTGCTACGGTTGTTCATCTCTAGTTTTTATTTGGTTCTTATTGATGCTTTTACTGTGGCATAAGATGACTTGTGTGTGTGTACATACACACATGGAATGCTATTTTACAAACAATTTAATTTCACACTTTTCTATATTTTTTCACAACTTTATAGGTTTTAATTTTAGTTTTAATTTTCGATAGATTCAACAAATACATAATTAACATAATAAATTCACAATCACCTACAAAAAGTCACTATATATCATAATATCGAAAACATAATCCCAAGTTGTATCATGTATCTGAATTCCAAATGGACCACTGATACTATCCCATTTTAGGATTGCATTGACGATTCATGAACCAGATCACATATGAGTATTTAATGAAAAATTATTGTACATATTTGTGAAAAAATGAAATTAAAATACGTATATGTATTATTGAAAAAATGATATGCATAAAATTTAAATGCATTTACACAGTTGAAAAAGATATCCCTAAAAGACATATATTTTGATAAAATGCTTATATATAAAAGCTTGTGCATATGTGTATTTCTAAGGTGAAAAATAGAAATATAAATACTAATTATAATTCTAAAATGTTAAAAAATATTTTGGATATTTAAATCAACAATAAAATATTTAAAATAAAATCGAAATACTCTTGGATATTTAAAATATGTATATCCAAGCTGGAACTAGGATATTTTGAAATATAAAATATCCAAGATGAAATCAAAATAATTTTAGATATAAAGAAATACAAATATCCAAAATTCTAAATTGCTCCTAGATATGAACTTAAACTATCTAGGACTTAAATATATTTGAATATGAGAAATAAATATTCAAATATTAAAATCTTAAAATGTTTCCAGATACAAGTTTAAAATTTGAACTATCTAGAACTTAAATATTTTGGAATACGAGAAATAAAAATTTAAATATTAAATTCTCGAAAATTACTCTTAGATATGAGCATAAACTATCTAGGAACTTAAAATATTTAAAATTTCTATTTGCACATTATATATAGGTGCACCCCCTAACTGATCGTGATATTCTCCTAGATAAGAGTATAAACTATCTGACATTTAGATAGATTCCCAATATTTTGTCTTTTGAGTTGTACAACATCTTGTGCTCACTTCTCTACAACCAATGAAACTTTTTATATTTTGTCATCTTGTGTATATTTTGATGCAATATGACATGATGCAAATAAAACATTCTTCTATTAAGAGAGTGTAAGGTGCAGAGTTATTTTTATTAACTGTTATATATATATATATATATATCTGCCGAGGAAAATCCCATGTTGACATGGATTCAATAAGAAAACACTAAATGGCCATTCGACAGGAATTTTAGAAAACAAGATCATGTTGTGGTCCGTTTGATGGCTGTTTTTTCTCATTTGTTAGAAGACGTGTTGTCAGTCATGTTCTATGGAGGGTTCTTGCAAGTTTTTCAGCAAATTCTGTTGTTTATTTCCTCCCAGTCCCACAAATTGCTAGTTCAAGCTAAGGTGAAAGACTAGTCACTTTTTTTCTTTTTACTATTTCATTTGTATCATCTTTAGTTTCCTTATGCACGTAAAAGTGGGAAACTGAACTTCCTTCAAGAGACCAATGAGTCTACTTCAACATTCAAGGATTTTCTAGCTTGTAATGGTTGACTATTCTATGAAGGTGTTAAAGTTGATGCAAAACAAGTTTGTCTCTCATTCCTTGTAGCTTCAATTTTATTTTATAGGGGGTTTATACGCGGGTGGGAGTGCTCAACTGGTTGAGAAAGGCCTTGGTGTTCATGGTGATGAAGTGTTATATGTGGGTGATCATATCTACACAGATGTAAGCCAATCAAAAGTTCATTTAATGTGGAGGACAGCATTGATTTGCCGAGAATTAGAAGAGGAGGTTAATTTTGACCTTTTCAATATTTGTTTAGACATTCATGGCATTACTTTGTTGGGCACTTTGATAATAATATAATGCTTGTTAAATTTCTGAATTTCAAATTTGCAGTTTAATGCATTAATATGCAGTCAAACTCATCGATTAGCATTGATAGAGCTTGTTCATGAAAAGGAAATTGTAGGAGATTTATTCAATCAACTTCGTCTGGCATACCAACGGAAAATCCAAGGACGTCCTGCTCAGGTTTACTTTATGTTGTATGCTTCTTCTATATACTATCATTTATTTGGTTTTTCATGATGGAATGGTGGATAAGTTTAGCATGTTTTTCTTATGGCATAGCCATGGCTGTATTCTCTCTTTGATCATTTTTCTCCAGCTGCTAATAAAATAGTTCTCTTTTGAAAAAAGAGAGGAATGTGCTGCGTTCTTGTTAGTGAGCAATTTCACCATTGTTTTTAATTCCTAGGTCAGTCGTTGGAGCATCTTCTTAAGACTTGGTCTTGCTTCATGCTGCAACTTCTAATATCCCATTGATGCATGCCTTGTTCAATTTATGCGTGGAACATTTTCTTTTACTCGTCCTGAAGTTTTTTTTATTCAATTTGATTGCTGTTTTAGATCCTTGCTGCAACGAATATGGATGATCAAGATTTAACTGAGAGAATGCAAAGGCTGCTCATTGTCATGGAAAGACTGGACAATAAAATTGCACCCATGCTAGAGACTGATGGAGAGCACTTCAACAAAAGGTAGACAGATGCTAAGTTGAATATTATGATGAAACTAGGTTTTTCTGTTTCAATATTTCATTTTCAAGAAGCATTTTCAATTTCCATATTGTCTCTTTTTTCTATGTTTCAACTTTCAATGATTTTTGTTAGAAATAGGCCTTAGAGCTTAGCACTTTGAGCCCCTTGATGATGATGAAATTTGTCCAAGCACTTGTTGGAAGTATGGCTACCCAACGCCAGTGGTTATTTGTGCATACCATAGCCTTTCCTTAGAATGACGTGGGCCATGTCCACTAGACCTTGACTAGAACTGTCCCAAGCTGATTGACGGTACTGGGAATGGCAGTGGAGATCTGTAAGACATGGGGGAACGCAAATGACAGTGATGGAACAGTGTCATCACAATCTGACCACAAATCAGTGAAGTGACCTCAGGGCTGAGGACTGAGAATCACTAATTACCATTATCTCTTCATGATTCTCATCTTGGATTTATCAACTTCTAATGATTAGTAGATCTCCTATTCATTTAGGAGTGCTTGAAAAGAATCATAAAGAACTTGAATAAATTTCCCTCCCTGACGAAGTGTGAAAGCTTCTTGTAGATTTCAAAAACTTGAGAGGTTCTTTTCATTCCTATAAGTATTATTTAGCATGATCCAACATTTTTTGGTTGGTTTAAACATCGTTACACTATAGGAAATATTTTCTTCCATGATATTCACGAGCTATGAAATTATTGCATAGTCATTGGCAAATCAGTCTTCATACATGCATCATCATGAGCACCAAGGAAGGTCTGAGATGCTTGAGGTCACAATAGATAGTTCTTTGCATTTAATTTTACAGAGGTAACACAAATTCTTCAACCACATAGCCACAAGAGGAAGTGGCCATTTCTCAACTGATCGAGACATTCATTAGCTCTCCATGAGCACATGATGGCTTGAATTTCAGGAAATCAGATTATGGTCCGAAATCACAAACTAAAGCACAATCACACATCTCCCACAATGCGGTCTGAAACAGGCATGAACAAGCACAACTAGGACATACATGAGCCCTACGGCATCATGCACATCCTAAAAACACTTAATTACCAACAATGAGATTGCCACCATCACTGGAAGAGCTGTGATTGTGAGAAAGAAAAAGGCTGATTCGCCTTGAAAAGAAAGAAAAGGCAAATGGCTTGGCTGGCAGAGGAGCTGCTGTGATAGGAGAGGCAAAAGAGAGCTTGATGACTATTGGTGGCAAGCTGTGGGAAGTTTTGATGGTGGTGTAGGACCATGCAAGAAGAATGATATAAATCTAGTTCTTATTAACACTCACCTCTAAAACGTATCACTAACAGATTTTAATTTTGATAAATTTTTTAAACAAGTTAAATTGAATCTGTTAAGTAATAGTTTGGTGGTGTAGGATATTTTTATTGATGTGATTTTTGAACATTATATTTCTGGATATAGAAATTTTCCACATATAAAAACGATGAGATAAGAGATGACTACAACATTTCTCAAACCCTTTGTTGCTTGTGGGACAGGAAAGTGTTGTGTGTTTAACTTTGGAAAGATCCTAATTTAATCAAGAAATTGCTGCATGCGGGCAAACTTAAAGTAATTGAATTAATTGGAGTTTTATGGAATATAGACTACACTTGGAGTACTTGTAGGGTCCTCTTGTTCTTTTGCTTTTCTCTAATATTCAATCCTTTTGCGTGTTCCCTTTCTTGGTTGATCAATGAAAGCAAAGAGTGAATTTTGAAATCGATAGGAGATGAGAATACTCTCACGTCCGCAGAAAATTTAGGGTCATGTCTTTTCTTGGTTTTAGTAAAGTTGTTGAATAGTAGGAAATCACATCTGAAACACATTTTTCTCGCCATTGTTTTTTCAACTTGCACATGTTCTACAGTGTGATTAATGTTTGAAACACAAGGAAACTACACTGTTATTTACAAGTTAACTGACTTGAGGGACATGTTGAATGTCTTTATTCCTGTGAACTTTGCCTTCACGAAAAGGTTTTTATATGATTTTTAAAAATTTGGAATTTGATGATTCTTTTAATATTTAGAATTTAGAATGCTTTTAATTTGTTCAAATTTTATTAGGTGGGGTTACTTATCACGCACAGGTCTATGGGATAAAAGCCATTTGACAAGACAGATAGAAAAGTATGTATTAATGTTCTTGCAATTCATCAGCAATATGAGCAGCTGAATTGTAAACACACTAGAGTGATCCGTTCAGCTCATGTTTACTTGTGATTTTAATTGTCCAATTTAGGTATGCTGATATATACACATCAAGAGTTTCCAACTTTCTTCAGTATACCCCATTCATGTATTTCCGTGCACAGGAACAGGTAAAACTAAATCTCCATGTGCATGTGGGTTTTTATTCCAACCATGTTATATACTCTGGAGTTCACATTTCCTCTGCAATTTCCTACTTTTAGTTGAACTAGTGTTTTATGTCCGTGCATGCTCACGTTTCTTGTTTCTTTCCGAATGATTGTTGTTTACTTCACGGAATAACTTGACCGTAAGCTGGCAAATTTGCATCATAGCATGGATTATCTTTTGTTCAAATTTGCCTAATGTGCCGTATTTGGTTGCTTTTTTGCAGACACTTGCTCATGATGTCCACTCACACTGTCCATTAGATATCATTGAAACATCCAAAAAGTTAGGATCATGTTAATTACAACCACGTACATCTGACTCCACATCCGGAAGTATGATCTCTACTCCAAAAACCCATCAAAGCATATCGAATTAGCGATCCAACTGTAGAATGGAAAAGTCACATGTGGCCATTAAACACAACTGTATTATTATTCTCAAATTTCAAGCTGGGAATTAAGCCTTAAGTCATTCAAATAAATACAGGTTCTTGGAGCGGCTCAAATGTTGCCCTCACACCTCATTCTGTTGTCTGATAAGCTGCAGTTACT
>JAMKPZ010009038.1:0-12273 GCA_024699675.1 Amphibolis antarctica | reverse complement strand
ATTGGAAAATGAATTTATAAAAAACACATTTCACATTAACTAAAAATTTAATGATATTTGTGCAATCAATAAATCATGGGAAATCAATTTTCCATGACTTTTCAATGTAATCTATTTCTATATGATTTCCTAACCAAATTTTTAAACTCCCCCTTATGAATAGATGAGAAAGGGAATCCTCATAAATACCCAAATTTTGAAATTTCTCTGATTTTTCGTACATACACAAACAAACCTTATTTTTGCAATTTTTCGTCATATTATTCCTTTATTTCTATTTTACAACAATTTTTGAATTCTCATCATTTCTTTTTCTGTTATTTTTTAGAACACAAACAGACCCATAATGTATGTAGCTACAAGATGAAAATAGACCATATGCAATAAGCTTATTGTAAACACCTGGACGAACTAATAGGAACGAGAGAAAAAGAGAACAAAGTACCTTGAATTTTGTTTTTACAAATGCATCATTTGCTTATAGAAGCATGGCTCCGGTATCCAAAGTTGTACCACATTTGGCTTGCACTGACAACGTCTTGATAACATCTTTGCAGGGGTCATCACCAAAAGTGTTCACTGAAACGGCAATCTGGCAACTGTTTCTTCCTAAACAGGCCTGAAATAAACGAAATCAGAACAAATTTTACCACTTAACTTTCCAAATTAAGCCTTTAGTAACACAAGTGCGATTGTTGTAAACAACATAATGACGGATCTCAAAGAATATATTCCTACCTTAGATACCACATCTAACGAATTTGATGCATGGCAAGTGCCTTGAGAGAACTGCTGGCAGCTACCATGAGGATTCCCAAAGCTTGCAAATGTTATTGCAGATATAATCTGTCCTACATCACATTGTAGGTGTACTTCAGGTGGTATATCTCTGATGGAAAATTTTCCACCAAGTAATTCCGGATGTGACCAGATATGGAGGGGTGGCTCATGATCTTCAGACACCCTTGAGCAGATTGTTTCAGTGGAGTGCAATGCAAGCGATATCTCAAATGGGTTCCCTCCGGTTTCCTCAAAGATAACAAGAAGGTTGCCTGAAGCCTGCAACCAGGACCTTGGGATATGATACCTGCAAAGGGAACGCTACGAAAGATTTAACGCATAGTTACCAGCTTCAGCATGGTTACTTTATCTGGCTCAAGATGGATCCAGCATAACTATATTACTTGTCACAAAAACATAGTGGAAGGTTCATTAGCACATGGACCATAGAAAGCATTTTGCTGAAAGAGCTGACGTACGTACCAGCTTTGTGTGGGTTTTCCACAGTTTGTGTTGCATTTGTTTTCATTGTATGTTCCACGATAGTCACAAGTGTTTGAGCATCCATTTTCTGGGGCTGACAGTGACCAGTATCTTCCTAATCCATGCCCATTGACCCATGCAAAACCCTTTCCCATGCTTCCCAGATAGATTGTGACAGGTTCACAGCCAGCTGGGGAATCAAAAAATGTCTACTGAAAGTAACTACCCAAACAACAAGGAAATGACGTACAAGAGAATCTGAGAACATCTTAACAGAAGATAAGCACGTGATGGGTAGTGGCTAGAAGGGCATCTATAATATCACATGAAACACTCATACCAAAAGAAATAAATATTCAGCTTTACAATAAAGATCAAACATGTTTTGGTTGTTTTGAAACTATATTGTTTTCAAAAACATTCAGATTACACAATATTCTTCAACAGGCTTACATTAAAAAAAGATATTTTTTGTTCTGGAATATTTATAATGCAATATAAACAGGCATTTTTTGATAATTAGCTTAACATAGTTGAAAAATGAATTATGCACTTGGGATAAGTGATTCAGATTCAATGAAAAATTAATATAGGACAATGGTTCTGAACATTTATGTAGATTAGAGAACTCAAGGAGTGACACCAGAACCCATGAGTTTCACCAAGATTCAAATATTATTATCAACAATCCGATGTCATCACTAGGAAAGTTTCTTGCTGTCCTCTAACATACATGGACTTTGATGTTTATGTATGACACAAATTTTCATGTATGTGAGAGAAACTAATGGTGAAAAATGCCTAACAGTAAGGAATTTCTTGATGATGACACCAAAAAATATTCCCTATATCATCAACTAACAATATTGAGTGTAGAAAAACGAGAAGAAATCTCAGGATTGTTGCCTTTTTTGAATAATTATAGGAAATTCATATTTTACATGTAGAACACACAAAAGTTTAGTTTAATTGGAAAATACTTGGTTAACAACTCCTCAAAAGTAGTTTGGGCTATGGAGTCATATGCAGCTCTTCTACTTGATCCATATACATTTGGCTTTTCTCTAAGCAATCAGGTTCTCTCTCACCTAGGTGCATTAACCAAATCCAAATTTCCTATTTTCCAAGTCTTTGGTATAATGAACAGGCAACAATGTACCATTTGAGGTTCATGCATAAATTTTCTTAATGGTCCTGCTCTATAAATAATCAATGGATAAATAATATTTAAATAAATTAGTTTGTCTACCATCCACCTGTATTATACATTGAGAAGATTCAAAACATACATCCTTTCAGACCACAAAATCATGTCTCTGCTGTATGTAACTTGAACCTCAAAGAAATATCTAGGATTTCCATGTATTTGATTACAAAATTTTGATTAAGTTACAATGATGACTAATCACTACCTATCAGAATAGCATGAAAACCATCGAATCCAATACTCTTTCACATTTTATTTTCTTAAGGACTTCTTTTACATTAGAAGTACTAACTCTTCTAAAACAATTATAATTTTTATCATTAGGGTATAACAACAATGTGGAGCCAACCACAAATCCTTTTGTCTATATATTTCTATATATAGTCAAATCTTCAAATAAATTACATAAATTTAAATCTTTTCTTACAATTCTTAACCAAATAATTTTAGACGCTTCTCTACTTTTAATTTCGTTTGCACTAACCAATTTTCTTCACTTAACAAAAAAATAATAAATAAAAAATCTTCACTTAACTAGTGCATCATTTAGAACTAATTCCTACCTTACTTATGTCAATCCTCTAGCTTATTACCTTTTTCTATAATTTCTTAGTATGACTTATTAATTTAATACTATGGTAAATATTATAAGTTTGTATATCTCCCTTATTCTTAAATATAGATATTAAAGAGTTCTTTTTCAATTCATTTGATATCTTCTTTGACTTTAAAATTGTATTAAACATCTTAGTTGACCACTTAAAGAGTTCTTTTTCATTATTGTTTACTATGGCTTCATATTCATCCTTAACATACTATTACATGAACTAAAGATTTAGTTCTCATTTTTCTTGCCTTAGAACAGACCCGTAGGTCTGATTTTTGGACATAAGGAGAATGTTGACCACAAAGAGCAATTCAGGGAAGGAGTCAACACCTCAAAAATGGGGATGTTGGGTTTACTTCACCCCTTAAGGACATCAATGGAATTGGAACGGGGCAAAAGATATAGATTTTGAGGAGATGGCAAAGGAAATTCTTTACTCAAATTTTGAGTTCTGGCCCTAGTTTTCGTGGGAAGTCAGAGAGATCATAGGGAGCTGATCAATACCCCTTTAAAAAGGGTCTAAACCTTACCCTGGGGCAATTTTAGGTGAAAGCTCGGAACCTGTTCCCTTTGAACTCCAACTACCCCATGCACTTTCTTTGTCTGATGTTAAAGTGAGTGTATAATTGCATGTAATAGGGCAATAGGCATCCATCTTTGTAGTTTACTTAAACTTTTTAAAAGGTTTTTGTGGTGGTTAATCATGTTGATCAACATTTTTTGTACATTGGTTGAATGTTATCAGATATTAAGAATCATACCTATATTTTCAAAAAAAGGCATGTCACATTTTTCTGTAGCAAATAAACCCTAGGATAAATTCTTGTAACAATCTACCCATATGAGAGAATTAGGAATAAACAAGCTTATAGCGTGTTTACACCAACACCAAAATCACTGTAAATAGATTAGCAGCACTTCTCAGTAATCATAAGCTAGAGAAATGCCAAAGTTGCCCCTTGAATACAAGTTGAGACACTGTAAATGATGATCCATCATTCATGGGTATGTTACAAACTTATGAGGAAATCTCATCCCACATTTTTTATCCATAACAAACAAATTCATCAGAGTTAAAATATATCAAATTGGAGCTTCCACATAAAAATACCAAGAAAAAATAATGTTTGAAACCAACAACAAAATTACATACCTTGTACCACGTAAATACACCAGATTCAGAATGAGGACTCAATTCAACCCAATTTACAGCTTCATGCTCTTCAAGCGTAAATATTTTCATGAACTCACCCTTGAGTGCAACCTACAAAATAAATAAGTTATTTAATTGAACATCAAATTGCATGGCATCTTTTACCTTGAAAGATTTAAAAATGTGACATTTCCTAACTCTTACAACTTTAAAATACATCAATGTCATAATTAAAGTGCATGGGGCGAAAGTGTTTACAGGCGTTTATTTTAAAGGAGTGTGGTACACTTGTCTACAAAAGTTATCACAGATGGGACATCAGTGAGGCTCTGGTGGATTGCTTTCATTTTGGTCATTGGCTAGGCTACCATCCATATTCACAGAACCCATGGTTTTCTACAAATGGGTCAATTTGTCTTCTCCATCTAAAAAATTGGGCACTTTTTTGTTTTCTTTTTTTATTGTAAAAATGGGGCTCGTTGGTTCTATAAATGGCATTGGAGTATCCAGCTTAATAAAAAGGTAAACCAATGCACAACGACCTCCCATCAAATAGTGTGTACACTCGGTTATACAAGTTATCACAGATGGGATATATGTGAGACTCTTGTTGGTGAATTGCCTTCATTTTGGTCACTGGCTAGGCATCCATATTCACACAACCCTTTCTCTAAATGCATCAATTTATCTTCTCCCTCTGAAAAATAAAGATCTTTGTTTTTTTTTCTTTTTTTTTTACTTTAAAAATAGGGCTCTTTGGTTTAATAAGTAACATTAAAGTTTCCAGATTCATAGAAAAGGAAAACCCATGCACAACTCTCTCCAATTGATGTAAGGTTGTAGAGTCTAAAGAGTGACCAACGATACAAAGAATTTGAAACATAATGGGGCAACCTTACTGCAGTCCTAAGATTGATGCTATAATATTTAACTCTTATTTCTAAAAATGGAATGTCCAAGATGCCTAACTGGTATTTAAAATGATATATATGATGATACATAAATTAAGAAGTGTTAAAAGGTTAACCTGATATGTCCAAATAGACCCAGAGAGGTCAAGTTCTCCACCTGCAAGACCTGCCAATTTCACTTCCCCTCGGAACCCAGCACCATCTTTTTCAAGAAATGCACCATAGTTCTACATGACATCCAGACAACTCCAGTTGATAATTTCATTTAAAGTGGAGCACTGATACTGACACATATCAATGATTTCCATTGACAAATAATGTTTGCTCCCATTGGGACTACTTGGATTATCCCCGTTAATATATAATTTTCGCAATGAAAGAGTTGAATGAAATATGCTGTCAGAATTGCCAGACAAACCAATAAAAAACATGTCATGAAACTAAAAAAAGCTACCTGCAAGCCAACAGTTTCAGACATTAGAGCTATTTCATTATTCCCCTCAATTAGCTCGACAGCCTGCTTGACTGATACCCACTTTCCAACTTTGCTACCTTCACTTGAGGGAAGGAAAACATATTAGAATCAATTGTGTGCATAAGCATGCATCAAATGAGATGTAAACATTGAGCAAGATGTTCACGACTGTGATGCACACATCTAGTATGGATGAGGTATTGGGTTGTGTAATAGGATGATCTGCTTTGTCCTACAGTAATGACAATCGAATTAAATGCCAACGGACAAATAGCCAGGCAATAGTAGAGTACTTTAATGGAATTCAATGCTAGGGTATACATTAACCTTGTAAGAAATTCTGAAATAACACATGAAATCAATTCATCAACAAATAAATTTAAGACTCATGACTATCTTTCTGTGAATTTCATATTGCATATGAGGAACCAGACAGGATCCTGAATGTTACAAGGGCAATAATAAAGGTCCAAAGAATAGTGGCTTAACTTAGTGTAAAACATAAAAGTTTGTTTCAAGGTAAATGATGACAGCCACTACTTGGATTCTTCTATTTGACAGCCTGGTTGAGCTCTTGAAACCCTGATTCGCATTTCCAGAGGCTGATATCCTACGCTTCCTAATAGTTTTCTTTAATACTGAATATCCAAATAATCTATCAACAATCAACATTGACAGCTCAAGAAGAAACAAGCAGCTGCTTTGCTGAATTGTTTGATAGTTGCATGACTACATGCAAACTGCTATTGAATTCAGAAACGCATATTGAAGACTAAATTATTGTAGAATCCACATCAAGTATAGTGGAAATGGATTAACAGATGTTCATTCCAGTTTAATAGTTGTATTCAATAACAACAGTCAATCAAAATATAAATTCTAAAATATTGGTCAACCACATGAATCCTTTCCTTCCATTTATTCCCATCCATCATTTAATAGTAATATGCCTTGAAAAATCATAATTTTATGCTAGACTACTGATTCTACCCCAGGAGATAACATTGAATAATGAACCAAGGACAATATGATCCCATGATTGGATGACTAATTTTGGCATATTTGCAACACATATCAGCAATATTTATTTTACCATGCTCACATTCACATATTATGACATGTTGTGAGTCATGAAAAGAAGAAGGAAAAGGCTGAAAAGTCCTTACGGATCTGATTTATTTTGAATATGGTTTTAGTGATTTGATTTTAATGATTTTTCTGGAATGTTATTCATTCATCTCTGTAGTCTATTGCACATTTGCACATGCTTTGAGAAACATATCAGCTACTAATATGAATTGTATCTTAGTTCCGTAATTTTTGAGTTTCATGTCAAAAATCAAAATATTAGGACTTGTCTGTCTCCCAAATATTCTTATGATAGCTTAAATCCACTATTTGACTCTGGAATGATGACTATCCAACAATTTACTGGCAATTTTGAACCATGAAAAGTAAATGCTAGCTTATTTTTGCCATTTCTTTGAAGTAATGATAAAGCCTCATTCCCACTTAAAAAATTAGGCTTTGGAATTCCTTCACAGGGCAAGGTTTGAAAGTTCCACTTTACCCAAGGAATTCACACCTGATTGGACTGACACATGCAGTAGATTAAAAAAACGGTTAAACTATAACACTAACGATACAATCAAGTCAAATAAGGCTAAAGAAACACCTGCAAGCTGACCATTTACAAAAATGTGCACCACATCCCGCATACTCCCAATTGTAATTGAAGGTTGGGTATTATTTGCTTCCCAAAACAAAATGTCCTCTTTGCTGATGTTGACTCTGAAAATCACAATACATTCAAAAAACATCAAATGCTCCAGGTTCAAATTGGCCAGAAAGGATTTTGAGAACAATAAAGAGGACATCACTGTAACTTTAAAAAACATTTTCAATGCAATTGTGGTGGCAAACCCTACAATCTCCAGAATGAAAAGACAGAAAATTTTAAGGTGTTATATCAAATTCATTGCAATAAATTACTTGACCAGTTGAACATCATGTTAAACATATGCTAACAATGATATTGTCATTGAGTGCTACCATTTGTCAAGAACTGAAGTCTCAGTAGGCCCAGGAACAGCAAAATCTTTAACTACGATACAATGCACAGCTAAGATTTCAAGATGCAACTTAAATTAATTATCATCACAAATACAGGAAATAAAATTTCACTGGGAACAATAAAATCTTACCACAATTTTTTTCTTTCTGCTTCAAAACTAGAGAGAAGTTTAAATGAATAATATAACTTTTCTAAACAGTGGATATTACAAATCATTTTGTTAGAGTTAAGTGTGTATTAGGGTTTACGTTGTAAATGGGTTTAGTCTCACATCAATTAAGTATTAGTTGTCCTTATGTAACCTCTATATAAAAATGTCTTATATCTATGAATGAGATATATCAATCTTCCACCTATCTTTTTCTTATTTTCTCCACATGGTATCAAAGATTTAAGTTTTGAGAGTTCAAAATAGAGGAGTATCAAAAACAGTAAAAAAAGGAAAAAAAAATTGTAAAAATTATAAAAAGGAGGAAAAAACGCAAAAAAAATTTAATATTCTATTATCGATCATCCAACCATTTTTGGGGTTTATGAATACTTCACATTAAAAATTAATACTTTTTCTTAGGGTTTATGGAATACCTCATATTAAAAATTCATACTCTCTTTTAGGGTTTGTAGAATACCTCAACTTAAAAATCCACACTATTTTCTTTTAAAGTTTGTGGAACACCTTATTAAAATCCACACTACTTTCTTTCAAGGTTTGTGAAATACCTCACATTAACAATCCACATTAAATTTCTCTTATTTATTGATTAATAAAAGTTATTTTTATAGAAGCAAGTGTGTAAGCCTCTCAATATATTTTCTTATACAACATTGCTACTACTTTTAAATTTCTATCTGTTATGCATCTCCTTTTTTTTTTTTTTTTTTTTTTTTTCCGTATCTCCTTGTTAATTTGTTATGTATGAGTTTATTGCAAGTTAAATGCTCCAACTTGAGGGAGAGTGTTAGAATTAAGTATGTATTAAGATTTGTGTAGTAAATAAGTTTGGTCTCACATTGATTAAGCATTATTTGTTACCCTCATATAACCTTTATATAAAAAGGTTTTATGTTTATGAATGATATGTATCAATCTTCCACCCATCTTCTTCTTATTTTCTCCATAATTTTATTTTGGGTTAGTAGTGGATAGTACTAGAAAAGAATATGCAGCAATTACAAGAATAAATATACATATAATCTGGCTTATGCTTATCCATTTTACTATTCACCCATGCAAGGATATAAATAAAGACGATAGTCAACAACAACAACAATAATTCAAGTTATAATCCCGCTATGTAAAGTCAGCCACATAAAGTATTTTCTTCCAAGTATTTTTATATATTGTTAAATATTCAATTAAATTACATAAATTTTAATCAATTCTTACAATTTCTAAAAAAATATTTTTGTCCTACCTCTACTTTTTTAATTTCTTTTACAAAAATTACATCACCATGAGGAAAAATAAGGGATCCTTGTTTTGCTATAATTTTGGAGGGTTTCACAAATAATAACCACTACATTTCAAATCTTCAAAACAATGTTTTACCTTTTCAAAGAAAATGTTCTGTTATTTAATTTTCGTAGATGAGTAACATTCGGGATTTAGGACCTTAGATAACCAAAGGTTGAGGCTTAGTAGATTATTACCTCTCTCTCTCTATCTCTTTCTATTTATATATACATGCACGCACACACACACACATATATATGGTAGTTGGCACACAAGCACCCAAGGCATCCAAGATAAACAGTGTAAGGCATAAACAATTTAATAAGAACAGCTATAACTGTAGTTTACTAATGTAATTGAAGAAACACGTTAGTGAAAAATGTGGATGATGGGACTTTCAAAACTTGTAACTACAACCTGAAAGCTGAAGCTACTGTACCCAACTAAAATGTTTTACCTGGTGATATACCATAAATAATCAGAAGCATCTTTTGTTACATTTAGATGCTCTAAAATACCCATAGTAGTCAAAACATTCGTATTCCATGCACCAATAGGCTCTTTGAAAGACATCCAATTCTTTGAGATATAAGGTGCTTTACCATATAAAAGTAGAACCTCAGATTTTGATTTGTTTTTAGGACCAGGAAAGCTGAATCCATTTTTTTTGATTGATGTATAATAGGAGACCTGTAAGATGCTCAAGAAAAAGCTACTTCAATTGGGTAAGTGAAAAGAAGCAGAATATAGAAATTTAATCAATGCTTAACACCATTATGTGAGTTGGCAACAGGCATCATTTCTCTCCACTTGTAATTGTCAATAACTTTGTCCTCTGTAAATCTATATAATTTTGAATATTTTTCCTCATGTAATTTTCAATCTCCCTCAACCACTCTTGGTTTCCTCATGCAATTTCTTTTATTTTAACAGTCAACACTCTATTCACATAAATAACTTGGGTTAAGATACTTAGGATGTTAATATGGGAGTCTATAAATCTATCCATTAATTCATCGACAATTTTCTATGTTATATATAATGTGATATTTGGTATATACATTTTTTTTTTTTGTTATAGATATGGGACTCTAAACTATGAATTTGACAGAGAGGAGTGTTGCTTTTCATACCATGGAATTTCATGATCAAATACCGAAGTCTTATTGAACTTCTATATTTCACTATATTTCCTCGTATATTTTCACCAATACCCAATTATCAAACACACTTTCCATTACAAAAGGACCAAGTCAGATATAAATCTGCTGCTTGGAACCATGCTTACAACAAGAGAACTATCATGCAATCACAATTCACCACTGCATTTCTTCAGCAAAGACAGGGTATATCTTACGATAAAGAAGAGGTCTTCCAAGAATATTACCCTGGCAGTGTTATAAGCCACATTCTTACAATCTGGAAGGATGCTAACAGACCAAGGTGGTAATACGTAAGATTGCTGAAGAAACTTTACAGTCTTGAAATTATGTTCATCTACATTAGCAAGAAATGCCGAACAGATGCTCACGTTTTCTGGCAAACTTCTGTTTAAATCTATTACATTATCAGAGTAAACATGCACCTGTATAAAATCCAAGCTAGTCATTCCAAAATGAGAAATAAAGGAGAAGATGTAAAGTAATTGAATTAAAAAAGACTTATCATGGAATTTTCAAATTCTTGATACTAGTTAAAGCCACATTGTGGCACATGATCCTTTTTTTGAAAGGATAATGTAGAATTTTATAAAAAACAAGTGTCAATCTATAATGCATTGATACAGATATTGGTACACATTAACATGGGTACAGTAAAGATACCTCAAATTTTCAAACTAAATGTCACAGACACAAGCACAGGTCTATAAACTAGGATTATGATAAGATATAAATAGGTTAAGCATGTCAACCCATATACAACCCATTTACTAAACAAGTTAAGTGTGTCAACTTGTTTATTGTAACTGTCTCCCTCTTCCCAACCACTAAACTCATGTCATCTAGCATCTCTCTCTCTCTCTAGTTCCGTCTCTACCACTCCACATCACCTCTATCCTTTGATCAGCTACTCTCTCTCTCTCTCTCTCATTTTCAGTGTCACTTCTCCAGTCAATGTGCCACCTACTCGGCTGTTACATCTTCAATAGTCGTCTCTCTATCTTCAACTTCTTCTCTACTAATGTAAGAGGGGGTGCCTTCTCTAACATCTTCGACTTCGTCTTTCCTCAGCATCTTGTCCCTTTGCTCGGTATTCTGCCACTCCTTGGAGGTGCTTCACCAAACGACATCATTTCTCTCTACTTGATGCACTACCAACAAACAATTTCTCCCTCTCTAGCATGCAATGACCCTTTTTTATTTTCTGTCTCTCACACGCACTAGTGGACACTCTCTTGCATGCCCTTATCTTTTTTCTCTCTCACTTGTCAACCTCTATCTTTCTCCTGCCTCCATTGCCTTCATCTACTGCTGCTGCATGCATTAGGGTTGAGGAGGAGAAGGAAAGAAGATGGACACTCTCTCGCATGCCCTTATCTTTTCTCTCTCTCACTTGTCAACCTCTATCTTTCTCCTGCCTCCATTGCCTTCATCTACTGCTGCTGCATGCATTAGGTTTGAGGAGGAGAAGGAAAGAAGAAGATGGACACTCTCTCGCATGCCCTTATCTTTTCTCTCTCTCACTTGTCAACCTCTATCTTTCTCCTGCCTCCATTGCCTTCATCTACTGCTGCTGCATGCATTAGGTTTGAGGAGGAGAAGGAAAGAAGAAGATGGACACTCTCTCGCATGCCCTTATCTTTTCTCTCTCTCACTTGTCAACCTCTATCTTTCTCCTGCCTCCATTGCCTTCATCTACTGCTGCTGCATGCATTAGGTTTGAGGAGGAGAAGGAAAGAAGAAGATGGACACTCTCTCGCATGCCCTTATCTTTTCTCTCTCTCACTTGTCAACCTCTATCTTTCTCCTGCCTCCATTGCCTTCATCTACTGCTGCTGCATGCATTAGGTTTGAGGAGGAGAAGGAAAGAAGAAGATGGACACTCTCTCGCATGCCCTTATCTTTTCTCTCTCTCACTTGTCAACCTCTATCTTTCTCCTGCCTCCATTGCCTTCATCTACTGCTGCTGC
>JAMKPZ010009037.1:0-10475 GCA_024699675.1 Amphibolis antarctica | reverse complement strand
GTGCTGCTCAGCGGCGTACGGATTTGATTTCTTGAACTGTTTCCGAATTTCGGTGATTTTGTTTTGTGTTTTTTGATTCGTTCTTGTTTTGAAGTTTTTGGTGTAGTGGATGGAGTGGATTGAGTGCTGTTTTGTTTAATCCACTTGGTAGTCGAGCTAGAACAAAAAAGATTGCAACTTTCGTTGCACAAAAGTGTCTGGAGGTCTGAGATGGACTGATCGGATTGACCTTAATTAAGGGGAGGGGGAGGGGGAGGTGGGGGTTCTTGAGCGCTGTTATCTGTTTCGTGAACTTGTGGATGGGAGGACGTGCGGTTGGTGGTTGAGATGGTGGATGCTTAATAATTTGCAGCCCAAAAGGCATGTAGGTTCCAGACGTATATAGATATGCCTTGCGATTATGCTTTGGCGTTGCATGTATTTGATGACATATACTATTTCTTTGAATGTCGTAAGCCTGCAATGCCTCGTTTAGTAATGGGTCATATTGTAGGTGGCAGAGATGGAAGTTTGCTTAAGAGATGTAAATAATGCAATGCCATCTCGTCAAACTATTGGTGCCCTTGCAGATAAATTCAGGTACTAGTTTTCATGGCAACATATAATCTGTAGGTACTTTACGATGCGGATTTGTTTACATTTATTAGACTCAAAAATAGAGTGGTACTCGAATTGGCATCATCACTTTTATAAACAAACTGAAATTTTCCTCTTGTGTGAAAAACAATTTTCATCAAAGTTGTTACCAGATCATTTCAACAATGATAATGTTTGCACTTTTTTCTCACTAATAAACGTTAGAATAAGTCATTGGTTTCTCCACAAGGTGAGCACGATATCTATGTCATTCCTACCTTGTTTTTGTGTGTTGGTATAATTGTATGGCTACACTATCCTGCGCATTTGGGGCATTGGTTTTTGTTTGTGGTGATGCAAGCAGAGTCCACATTGTAGTTGTGGATGACAGAAAAAATAACATCCAGAAACAACCATCTGCAACATGATCTTTAAATTAACACTCCTTTTTTTCTTGAAGTGCATCTGCAGAACGAGCAGGAAAGATTGCTATTCAGTCAAAGCAGGTTTGAGAAAAGTTGTGATTGGAAGGGACATTTTGTATCTTGTCTTAATTTGAAGTTATGCAGGTTTGGAACTGGTTTCAAAATAGGAGATATGCACAAAGAGCAAAAATGATTAAAGCTAATGTGAAATTAAACGTGTCTCCCACTCATCGAGAGGATTCAGTTCCATGCAGAACTGTGTCCAATACTTTGTCTGTGGGTCCTGGTAATTTTCACCAGCTGCATGGCTTTCCTTCTTAACTTGTGCATTTCTGATTGAGATGTTTTTGAAGTTTTATCTGTTGTTTTATTTCGGTAACATTTTATCGTTGAAATCACTAGCACTGATTGGTCGAGTTCTCTCAACCTCAGATTCTTGAATTCCAATTTCTAATATCATTCTCTTAAAAGATGATGGACCTCTCCTAGTATTGGATTAATGCTGATTTTTTATATGAATCTGGGCAAACTGCAGCATGTGAGCGTCATAATTCAAGGCACAGAATCACATTTACAGTTAACCCACAATGAAAAAAAGATGTTATTTATCTTGCTCAATAGCTTAGGTTATGTGCTAGCTAAGTTAACCTAAGATTCTTAGTTTTAGGCTAGGTTATCTTGTTAAATGGCTTTTATGCAAACGATTTTTTCCCTCAATTTCCAACATTTTGCACTTTGCTATTTGTTTATTGGAATGCATCATTCGTATCACTTTAACCATCTTAAGATCAACATGCAACATGGAACCTGTATTTGCAAATAAAATAAGTTAATCACCACTTTACTTTCAATTGAAAAATGTTGGTTGATACTTGTCTATGCTTCTGCATTTTGAAGTGATACATATACCGTGTCCAAATAAATTATTCCATTTTTTTGCTTTCTTCAATTAAATTCACTCACAAGAGAAAAATGTGGCCAACACCTTTACATTATTTTATGTGTGTTAATTAATAATTCTTCAATATTTTTTTTCTTTTCAGTGACATTTTTTGTGCCACCTTCTACGAGAACTGTGATTATTCAAGCATGAATGTATATTGTATTAGGAATTTCTTTACGAATCTTACAGAATTTTTAGAAATGGAGCATTTATTTACATATCTTGCAGATTAAGTTTTTAGATTATATATTCCAAGACCGAGAATGTGTACATTGTGCTGATATTATTGTACTTTGAATTCAAAATATTTTTGTTTAAATTATTTTTGTACTTCGAAATTCAGTACCAATATGTGTTTTTTGTGGGATTTTCACTGCGTTTTGGATGTGAGATTTGATTTGTCTCCCTTAAAATATGTAAAGAATCATGTTCATGTTATTAACTTTACACTTTCCTTAGAGTATGAGAGTGGCAAGCTTCAATAGAATTTGCTGATTTCAACTGATGCAGCTCTCTCCATTTTTTCTTCCATTTAATGTAGAAAGTAGTCCTTTGGACACCAGTCAAATGGAATTTGAAGCTAGGTCTGCTAGAGATGGGGCTTGGTAAGCCTTTCTTATTAATGTACATAATTGTGACTTGATAAGGATAAACTGAGGTACTGCAGCTGTACTGGTTTCTTATTATTGCATTTAGTTATCTTTGCTTGTGATATTATTCAATCGATCGATCTAGATGGCACCATGATTACCGCATGTTTGAAAAATTCATTGCCTCTGGTGGTAAAAGTTTTACTAGCTATTGCAGTTGAATGTTACAAATGCTATGCACCATTCATATATACTACTTTCCTTTTGATTTGGTTTTGTGGTTTGCTGTGGAAAATGTTGTCAACATGTATCAAATTTTTATCTTACTCAAGTGTTATTTGGTTGAATGATTAGGATTGCCTCAATGTAGATGCGTAGTGCAACTTTGAGCCAATCTTGTTAAATTCAGTTCCTTGTAGGTTTGAGGAGGTGTGTTCTTTATGTCTTTTTTATTTCAGTCTGTCAAAAATTTTCTATTGAAAGCTATATCTAAGTGAAATCTTAGGCTATGATATTGATGATTATTTTTCAATTTAAAAAAATGATAAACAAATGAGATATGTACACAAATGATGTCAGGATCTCAAAATATGTGGAATCATAATGTCACATGAATTCTGAGAGGTTAGTGAACAACATACTTATTAAGGAACCAACATGCCTGAGTGGTTATCGAGGATGCATTGGTCACCTAGGTGTCCATATAAATATTTCTTTTTTTAATTTTTATGTAAATATTATATATGTTTCCTTTCAAAGATAAGGTAATAAAAAATTGACTAGGTGGTTTGATCATATCTTTAGGATGTCAAAGGATGCACCAATCAGGAGAGGAAAATTAATTTTAATTAGTATAGAAGAAACTAAAAAAGTAAAGGAAGACCACCTATGAAACGTATTATGTGGCCACATTTTTGATAGGACTTTCTGGAGAAATGCTAACCTGTGGTGCCACCATAAAGTGGTTTTGTTTTTCTTCCAGCTCTGTTTTTTTATTCTTAATTTTTCCTTTCTCTCTGAATTAACATTTTATTTAATTTTTTCTAGCTTGTGATGGTATCTTAATTGTTTCGGTTTTATGTGACATCTTTATGAAGAAGAGTGAAAATGCACCCTCATTGTGTTCTCTGATCCCTTGGTATTTTACAAGCAGAACCTAGTAATATTCACCTTAAGGAGGAGTTTATGTACCTATTCAATCTTGATAAATCTTAGTATTTCTTTTTTGAATTATGGCCTTGGAAAACAGAAACACTGCTAATGCCTAAGGGCAACTAGATAAATCCCTGTATTTACAAAAGTTCCAATTTCATTATATTTTGTAATGATAAATAACATGGCTATTCCATCTATTCAAGCTTTTGAGCTGCTATATGGCTGAAACATTCTGTAATTTAAAGATTAACATCTTGTCATTTTTTCTTTCTTCCCGTAGGTAATATCTATGTTTTCATATGCAGGTATGATGTTGCTACCTTTCTTTCCCATAGAATATGTGACAATGGAGAGACGGTAATAAACCAACTATTGCAATTTTTTAGTATAGCCGTTGATATCAGAAAAACTTCTGTATTTATTGCTGAATGAAGATTGTTTCATATATCCTGACAGTTAAGAAAAAATAGATTTTTCTATGTAAACTTGTTGAATTGCCATGCTGATGGTCAAAACAAAGATGGTTTTCTGTATTTCCATGACTATGATCATATCTGTTTCTCATTCATTTCTATAGTGTGAAAAATTGGTTGCACGGTAATCATATATGCCTGATCATCAGCTAGTACCTAAGTTGATTACTTTGTGTTTTTTCTCTTATGATTCTTTATTTTTCTTGTTTCAGGAAGTTAAGATTCGATTCACTTGCTTTGAGAATGATGATGAATGGGTAAATATCCTTAAGTGTGTGAGATTGCGCTCTCTTCCATGTGAACCTTCAGAATGTGTTGTGGTACTTCGTGGAGATCTTATTCTTTGCTTTCAGGTCTTTCATCCTTTGCCTATTCCTAATTCATCTTCCAGTTGACTAATTCAATCTTCTTATTGGGTTAGAAAATCAATATTTTGCGTTAAGGAACTTAGGCGGTCATTCTCAGAATGATATACACAGCTCCTGCGCCAGTGGGGGTGGTGTTGCTTGTGCCTGTTTTGTTTGGTTCCCTTGACAGCTTAGGCTGTTTGTTTTATGCCTTTTTGTTCTGCTTTTGCTTATCTTCTGGATAAGGATGCATCATTCTGTTTTTCTAATGAGCTTCTTGACTTACAACAATAATCTGAATCATGATTTCACTTTGCAAAGCTATCTACTTGAATTCATTTCTTCCATATATTTCTATCTATGGTTAAATTTTTGATTAAATTATAAAAATTTAAATTTTGTTCTCATAATTCTTAACTAAATGGTTTTAGACCTTCTAGTTGTTTTTAGTTTCTTCTGTACTACTTAGCTTACTGCTAAAAAGATGTGCTAGTATCTTTGCATGAAACAGAGTTTTCAACATCATAATTTAAAATTATAAACCATTTGTTTGGGTATTAGTCAATTTTTAGCAACTCATGCTCTAAAATGAAACTTAGGGTTTATGGTATAATATTTTATTTCAGTTGCTCGAATTAGTTGGTTAAAATAACTAACAGCAAGAACATGACATGTAATTAACTGACCTATTTCTTTTTCCGATTGCAAACCATCGTTTTTGTCAAAATAATCTTGATGAAGTTGTATGTTTGAATTTGTGTGTTTTCTCACATCATCTATAGTTTATGTCAGGAAGGTAAAGATCATGCCCTATACTTTGATGCTCATGTTCTTGATGCTCAAAGACGAAGACATGATGTACGTGGTTGCCGTTGTAGATTCTTAGTTCGCTATGATCATGACAAATCTGAGGTGGGCTTCAATCATCTCTTTTATTCCTGTTACATTTTGTTTCAGTCGCTGAAGGTGATCATGGATTGTGATTCTGGTTTGGTTAGACTTTATACATATACATTATTTGCATGTTACTGTCAGGGGATTTTTGATGGTTACAGTCATCTCTTATGGAAACATTAGTTTTGCTGGAGCAGTTTTTTTGCCACAATGCTTGGTAGTTTTGGGTAAGAAGTTAGGGCATACGTCAAATTATTACACACATTTCAAGGGGCATTGCTATCAGATCAAGGATTTTGATTTTACTCAAGATTGCAATTGATTGTTACAAGATCCATCTGTCTAGTTTGTGCATAAAGGTAATTCTCCATGGTTGGTCATATAGATATTTGAAGGATGTAAGACATACAGAAACATTTTTTCTTATTAAGCAACGAACCTTACTAACAGAAGATTGAGATTCACCAATGTGAACTTTGTAGGTAACAAACTTTTAATGAGTAGCTGAAAGCACCACTACGTATCCCAAGTGACTAAGGGATTCATCTCCAATCCTTGCATTGCAGATTTGAATCCTGGCTCTCCCTTTTCACAAGGGAAAAAAATCTCCCATCTTAAACATGATCACAGAATTTGATCTTCTGACCTCTATGTTGGGTGGTTGCTGAAAAAAGTAATAAAATAAAATTTATTTTTCTTAATGGTGTTTTGGTTGCTGTCTATCCTTTGTAGCAGCAGCTGAAAATGTCGATGAAGGACATATGGTTAGTATTTTGGGCAGTAATTGAGGTATGCCACACAGTGATATGTCATGTAGGAGAGGGTTGAAATAGGTTAACCTCATTAATATATTGATAGGATTAAACATGTGAAACAGACTAGTTTAAATTTTCAAGCTTAACAGCAGTCATTCGGATGAGTTTCTTTATCAGTTTTTATCTATGTTTTTGTATCAATTGTCATCCATATAGGACGAGTTTCTATGTGTTCCTGATTCCTAATTTTAGCTTTTTTTAGTTTCTGTATCAATTTTCATCATTGTTTTTGTATTAATTGTCATCCATATTGTATGAGTTTCTTTGTGTTCCTGATTCCTAATTTTAGCTTTTTCTTGCAGGAGATTGTTCCACTTAGAAAAATTTGTCGGAGGCCTGAAACTGATTGTAGATTGCAGATGCTTCAGACTTCGAAGACAGTAAGGTCTTTGGATATGCAAACCGAAGATGCTTCCTGTGTTGGCTCGTCCAAGGGAATGTGTGTCAAGGTACAGAAACCAAGCAAGCTGCACACTGATGAGGTGATTGGACCGACACAATCATTCAAAGAAGCGGTCACAGTTGCTATTGCTCCAACAGAAGCAAAGGCCAATAGTACAACAACAGTTGATTTCCCACTGAGTGATGTTGTTGTAGTAACTGGTAGCAGTGGTAATATACATAATGATACATCAACGAAGATAAACGGTTAATTTGCTTTTCTAATGGAACATGATATATTGAAAATCCCCTTAGTTTGACCAGAGTCTCCTGAATCAAGTGTAACAGTAGACTTTTTATGAAAATGCTACTCTTTCTTTCTGATATCTATTATTGCATAGCGATGTTGTGGAGTGGAATTTGTATAATCTTTATGACCAAAATGTATGTAACATAAATGGTAGATGAGAAGCTTGCCTGGATTCCTCTTTGTGTGCCAGTATTCTCTCTTCATGTTTCTCTTCTCCTGGAAATGTGTCAGGTTTCATCTCCCGATGCCATGATTTGACGCAAGCTTCTCAATCAGGTATATTGCCATCTGATCTTATTCATTAAGCTTTGGCATTACTACCTATCAAAGAAATTTTTTTTTCTTTTGGTTCCTGCTTTCTTTAACGTTCATGTAGGCATGTGCAGACAAGAATGAGTTGTGGATAGAGAGAGGTTTGGACGGGAAACAATATTTCAATTGAAGATACAAGTGCTACACATTTGGTTCCATTAGGATAATTTATCCTTGTGTTTAACTGCACATATAGATGTTTTTTGATGACAACATCCTGGTGTGTCCTTGTTAACACTTTCCTGGGTGCACTTGTTTTAATACAAATTTGAGTTAAAGTTCCAGAAAATGCAGCATAAAGAGTGAAAGGTCTTGTCTTTATTTTTATTGCTGGCAGGCCTATGGGGATATTGTCTGTAGTTCACAGTTCTGCTGTAGAAGTTGCAAGTTGTTCTTAAAGTTGGATACAAGTAACTTCTAATTTCTAACGTTATTATATTTAAAATGTGCGGTAAATCTTTTACAGCTCTATTTATTGTAATTTTATTTAGGCGATTGTTTTATCTACTGTGAAATTTTTATATATTTGTTATTAGTAACTGTAATTTAACGTTATGCAGTGTTACCATACAATCACAACCTAGAAATCAAGATGTTTGAGCTCCTTCAGCGAACGCTCCTGGAAATCTTGCCTGTGCAAATTGAGGTGTGACTTCTCACCAGCCACAGTCAAGTTGGCATGCTATAATAATGTAGTTGGTCTTCAATTTTGTTACAAAGGAATAAATTTTGAGTTTAGATTTAAATAAAAATACCAACATTATAAAGTTATATAAATAGACGTGAGAGGTGCAATCATTCCTAGTTGGTAACTTTGGTTGTGCAAATCCCTTGTATGTGGATTAGAGGGGAGTTGTTTGGTGTTTGATTGGTTTCATTCATTTTCAAAACCATTATTGTAGTAAGTATGAGCGGTTGCTTGGCAACAATAATGCTGGTACCTTTTGCAAAAATCTTTGATGTAGTTGAGATCAGGGAAGTTGCATGTGGTAAATGAAAAATTAGATCATGGATATTTATCTTTCCTTGTAAGATACATAATTTAATAACATAAGGTGGTTATAATTTTAAGTTAGTTGGATGACCCTTATTAAAGTTAACATAGGGTGATTATATAATTTCAGATCATGTATTCTATATTGCAGGATAGGTATTTGTAATCAAATTTGTTGCAGGCAGGCATTAATAGTGACATTTTACTCAATTTAGTTAGCCAGGGCTAATGATATTCACAATTTTCAATAAAATTTAAATTATTATAAATGTAAAAATTACTATATCATGTGCCTTGTGTTACATTTACCTACTTTTTTGCTGTGCTTGCGTTTCATTTCATGCCAAAAACACAAGAAAAATCCATATGTTACCCATGGCTGATGACAGTTAATTTGTCTTCTTCAAGAGAAGAAATTTTAAATACAAAGTCAGGTAAAAACATGAGCATTATGTGGATGGTAGAGGATTTACATAAAGGTCAACAGGTTCTTGGGGAAGGTAATTGAGTGCTCTTCTTTGGTTTTTGTTATGGCTGCCATGTTTAATGGACATCTTTTATGCTTGTAGTAACACCCCATTTGTCTCATTGTATTCTCTTCTTTCCTTCTTTTGAATTGCTTTTAATTTGTATTCTTGTTTCAACCGTGAATCGATAAATGAGACGTTTAGGAGGTATTTGTATTACTTGAATTGAGTAGAATTGAATTGAAAGGAGTTAAATTTTGTTTAATTTAAACGTTTTTGCTATATTGGTGGTTGAAAATTAAATTCTTAACTTTCTTCAATTTTAGGCAGCATTTGTATACATAAAGAGCTATAATAGAATAGTTCTTGAGCTCTTCAAATGAACTTTTATAATGGTATTGGATGTTAATCACAATTCTAATGATTGCATGACATTATGAGTTTATTTATGCACGTAAAATTAGATAGAAATGAATTTTGATAATTTATTTTTCAATCAGAATTGAATTAGATAGAATTAAATTAGATGTTTGTGTATCTTGTTGAATTGAATAAAATTTGTAATTTCAGTGTTTATGCATATGAATAAAATTGAATTTATTTTTTATTTAAAAAATAATAAAAAGTCAATATATTTTAAAATGTAATTTATTTTTTTCAATTCAGTTCTTCTAATTTTTTCACACAAACCTCCTTATATGTATTTATTGACATCCCCAACTTTAACTTTAACGTCTAACAATAATGCTGTTTGGGTATACATGTGTCGTGACACTATTTATTTGTTTAATTCACATCAATGTCATTGGTCGTGATTTGTTGAGAAGGAAGTTTGTGATGATGGAATTTAATTTTTATTAAAATTTAATTTAAATAGGTAATGGGTTTGTTTAATTATTAAATTTTAGTTCTTATTACTGTAAATCGTTGGACTGCATTAATAAAATATATGGTTGACGATATATAAGTTATTTTACAAAAACTTCAAATAAACGTAATTTTAACTAGGGAACAGATTCTTTAGTGATGTCACTAGAGTATCATCTCTAGTGATACTACTTTTAGATAGTCTAGATTAAATTTGATTAACTATACAGAGTAATTATATGAAATATTGTTCATTAGAGTACTGTATATAAAAGAAAAAGTTATAAACATATGATCAGTATAGTTAAGTAAATCTGTATAGTTAACTAAATTTAATTTAAATTATCAAAAGTAACATCACGTAACATTCTGGTAACATTCCTTTTAACTATGATATAAAAATGGAAGTTTAAAGTTACAAACAAATGCAGCAATGCAGAATATGCAAATGTTGATAATAAAAATTGTGAAATTATAATAATTAAATAACAATTAAGGAAGTGGGTATATTTTAATTATGAAAATAATATTTTTTTATTTTTAAATGAATAAATTTTAATTTAAATGTAAAATAAAAAAATTTAAATATCTATGAAATACTTTGCCCTCGTTTGTTTTTATGTTTTTTAATATGTACTTATATTTTTCATTGTACATTACAATGGTTTATAGTAATAGTTACTAAATAACTTTAATATTTTATCTTAAAAAATTATACCAAAATACTTACATTGTAAATCGTATGATTTCTTAAAAAACTTAAATCTCACTTTACCTAACTGTCTTTTAAGGTGTATTTGTGGATAACCTTTTTTAGTTTTGGGAGTTGAATAGAGTTGAAGTTAAAACTAATTTTGTAAATAGAGTTAGAATTATATAGTAATTTAGGTGATAAAAATTTATACATTAAAATATGTGTAGTAATA
>JAMKPZ010009036.1:0-14425 GCA_024699675.1 Amphibolis antarctica | reverse complement strand
GAAAAAATAGTATTATATTAAAAATATAAATAAAATTGAGATACGTATATATTTGTAAGTTTTTTTTACTAGTTATTTAATTTTAGTAAAGTAGTAGATTATTTTTCAATAAATTTCAAGTTACATTATAAAGAAAAATTTGTGATTAATGCAAAATGGTAACATTCAACCAAAATTATTAAAATACGATATTCTTGACCAAGAATTACAAAGGAATGGGATATGATAATAGTATTATCTGACACAAAAATTAAACATGATAAATTTTCTTCTGTTACGGGAAATTTTGAATGAATAAATTTTAAATCTTGAGGTTTATTTGTAAATTTTATTAAGACATAATCTAGTTATATATTTTAATCCAATCTAAGTTATTTTTCAAATACATTTTAGTTACAGTTTAATAGAACTTCGATTATATTTCAATTAATGTAAATGCACAAGAGATTATATTCCGATTCATATGATCGAGATTATGATTGTATACAAATGAAGTTACAATTTATTACAGATTAGGTTACATTAATTTCTTTATAAATTAGTTCATAGTTCAGCCCAAATGAAATTTCTTTTATATAAATCAAGCTACTTTTTACTAAAATCAAGTAGTTTGCAAAATGTAGTCATTTCACTAATTGTGCTACCATTGATATATTATCATCGCATTTGTATTGTCGTTTTTCACAAATAACGTTCCATTTATCGGTACTATTCATACCTCGCATTTAATGCCGATTATTCCAGGCCAATATCATTAACTTCACAAATATACATGGATGAACGAACGTACTGCTTTTAATGATTTCACCCGATTTTCTTAGAAATTTAATATTGTCGTTTTTACTTGATTGTTTTTACATGTTTGCTGGACGCAATTAAACCATCTAACGACGATTGGTCGATCGCCGCCGTCGCAATGGATAAGCTCGGCGTCCAAACGAATAGCCACAAGCATTTGAGGAGAAGCAGCAGTAGCGGCAAGAGGAAGGAAAGGCGGCCCGTCAAGGTCCTGCACATCTCCAACCCTATACGGGTCACCCTCTCCGCCTCCGAGTTCAAGGGCGGGGTCCAGGAGCTCACGGGGAAGGACTCCGGCGTTGCGGACCACTTGTTCGGGAAGGTCGTAGGCAAGACGACTGCCAGAATGGGCGAGGAGAAGGAGGAGGTGGTGGTGATGGTGGAGCAGCCGACTGTCGGACTCCAAGGAGCAACGACCAATGCCGAAAGTGCCCGGTCCATACAAGGACGGGTGAGGTCGGCGGTGTCTCGGCGACGAACCTGATCTTGTTCTCCGAAGTGGATGTGTTCCGTCCGGAGTATGGCATTGTGGACGACGACGACTGCTTCCAGCCCTTTGATGCGATACGTACCGTTACATACGTACGTACGTGTGTGCGTGGGTGTGACCCAACATATATGCTCCAGGGTTTTATCTCTTGGCTTATCTGTTATTTATTGATCAGTCGTGCTTCAGAGGAAGAATGGTGTGTTAAAAGAGATGAATGGTAGAAGTTAATTAAGAAGTACGTGTTGGGTAAAATTAATAGTCCTATGTTAAAAAGAAGTGCAGTAAATTTAAAATTTTAGAATATTTATAATTTTTTTTCTACTAATCAATTAATTTTAATAAAATAAATTTTATCGTAATATCAATAGTTAAATTCACATACCTCGTATGTACGAGCAACAAGGATTAAACAATTATTAGTTCGCCCTAATGCGCACTTTTGTACAATTAATTCCATCGTTTTTCTCAGCAATCCTCTCGCATACAGGAAGGATCTGCTTTATGGTCGCCTCCCATTCTCTTTGTCGATTTCCTCGAGATAGATTAGCTCGAATAATATGGTACTGTTGACAACATGTACGCAAGAAGAACCTTTTGTTCTTCTGCCTCCGGCCTGCAGCATAATTAAGGTGATGACTTTAATCAGTCCAGACTCCAGATATATATATCATTTATTGACAACTTGAATTTAATTACTTTCCCTGCACTGGCAAAAAAAAAAAACTTCCACGGCCCCGCCCGTGAGCGCATCTTCCTGTGAGATGTTTAATTTAATGCATGAATTTATGTTTTCTTAAGAAGTTTAAGAAATTATCAAGATAAAAATTAATTATCTATTCTATATATTAACGAAGGCCAGTTGAATTAATTCTGTGATGCTTGCCATCCTTTCTAGGATCTGGTTAAGAAGAAATTTAATTTTGTTTTAACATGAATGGATTAATTAATTAATGCCACTTAAGTTTGATATTATTCCATAACACTGGCAGAGAATTTATCTTCGAGATCAAATTCTACAATTTTGAATAACAGAAGTCAAAGGAAAATTAAAGACAAACGATAGTATTTTTATATTTCACTATCAATTTTAATAATGTATATTATCGATGTTGGTTGTTTACGAAAGTCTTTAGAAAAAAAATCGATCTAAATCATTCTTTAAATTTCCTTTCAGCTTTTTGAAGGAAAATATCAGCTACATCATTTATTATTTGTATTTAATAATGACATACATGTAAATGCATCCCTTTTCAATGATAACAGTTTTTTCCTATCATCTGTCCCATTCACACGAAAACTAATTTTTTATCGGTAAATTTGCATGCGTTGACATTAATTAATTGTTAATGAAAACTACGAATACCATTATTTTTAGTTAATTAAACTATCATAATTGATTAAATAGATAAAAAATGACTTTACAGGGAAAAAAATTAAAAATATATTTTCGTAAGGATAATTTTTATATGTTTTAAAATTTAGGTGTCGATAAATATTATGAGTTGATTATTATATATCCGCAAATTCCAAATCTCCATTATCCCAAGATAAGATTCCATTTCAGTTTCTTTTATCTTGTAAAAAGAAAAAGGTTCTGGTCCGATTTCTTTTATTTTCTTGAAAGATTTAAAGAAGATTTCATTAAAATAAAAATTAGTAATTACAATTCAAGAGCAATAACAAAATATAATAGAAGGAAGGAAAAACTCCTCAACAAACCAAAATCTCGAATGACCGGAGATAACAACAAAGAAGGAGCCAACAAGCAAATGTCTTGGTTGTGTCGATTACATCGATCCTTGATCATTGTAAATTTTATATTATTAAAATAATTAATTAATAAGAAAAGATTTGATATAAAAATTTTAGTTATTCTTATAATTTTTAATATTGTATTATTTTTTCTAATATATCCTCGTAAGTTTAAACTTATTAAAATTAATTAATTTTAAAAAATAATAATACAAATAATAAAAAATTTAATTTTATTCATCGTTTCGAATTATTTTGACAACAATCATTATTAACGTTAACACGTAACTTACCAGGAAAAGACAAAAAAACCAATATCTCAATTAAATTAAAACTATCTATCTATTGAGTTGAATGCGAAGTGGATGCATCATTAAAAAATTTATTTGTCAAATATAAAAAATTCGGTTCCCGTTCCACCCCAATCTAGTTCCGCAGGTTCGTTAGACCGCCCGGTCCCTCCCCCCCCGTCTTCAGCCTATCCCAAGCACGCAACCCAAAAACTTAGAAGGTGGTGCTCGACAGTATCGATTTCCTCCGTTCCGTTTCGACCAGAGCCCGGCGTTTGCACATTTTATAGCTCGATTTGGTAGCCGGTGGTGTCAGGGATATTGAAGGAGGACGAGCGAGCGAGCGAAAGAGAGAGAGAGAAAGAGAGTAGTGGAAGAGTTGAGTTTCTTTGTTCGTTTACCTCTTGCCAGGGGCTATTCTGGCGCGTCGCTTGTTGGCTTGCTCAGATTTGGGAAGTGGGAGTTGTTAGGGTTGCGGTGGTGGAAGTTTTAGAGGTGGATGATTGAGAACTGGTGGCTTTGTGTGATGTTCGACGATCGGGGTGCCGCCTTGTGTTAGAAAGGTGAGGTATTGCTTCCCACGAGGACTTGCTCTCCGGGACTTGATCAAATCATGATCGTAGAGGTTTTCTAAAAGCAATGCGTTTTTCTTCTACTAAAAGTACAGAACAGCATGTCATGACATCTTTAAACTTTAATTGTTTCGAGAGATTTGTTGTATTCGGTGGTGCTTTTCATTTGTGATTTAACTCGCTATCCTTGAAGTTGCAATTCGAGAGTTCTACCTTTTGACTTTTTTATATTGTTGTTGCGTTACTGGTTTGGAGTTTTTCTGTTGGAAAATGGTGAATCATGCGTGTAAGAAAGTTCAAGCTTCATTGCTTCGTCCTTCCGAAGATCTAACATATAATACTTGTACATTACGATATCTGTAGGACTTTTGATTTCATTATCTATTGTTTCCTTTATTGACTAAGTTCTACAAGTACAGTTAAACAACGATACATCAAACACACACACTGGAATTGCAAGTCAGCTGCATCCTACATGGTTGAATAATCTGATAGAAAACTTTCACAGTTACCTTCACTGTGAAGAATGAGTGATGTTTGATGCCAGTCACTTATTCTATTCATCTTTTGCTAATATTGCTGGAATAATGCTAGTGTTGCAATAGGGTGATGATCATCTGTTTTTAATAAATTAGTAGATGTTTTTTTCCCTCTTTTATTTTAATTAGATTATGTAAAGCAAACCTAACCACAAATATTCTCTTCATGCGAAAATGCAGTCTTGCAAGTTGTGAACATGTACCAGGCCAAGAAAACATCTACTGTGAAATTGGCTACACACAAGTATCAAGATACTGAACAGCGTCCTGACGTTGGATTCCCAAATGGTCCTCCACCAACCAATTCACCCACCTCAGGAGGAACCGTAAAGCAAAGACTACGGTGGACATCTGATCTTCATAACAGATTTGTTGATGCAATTTCACAACTTGGTGGACCAGATAGTGAGTAAAAGAAAATACTGCTAATTCCAAGTTGTACCATGATGAAAGTACTCCAATGAATCCAAATTATCTTCATTTATAAAAAATTGTTGACCATGCATATGGAACTAAGGTGTGATACTTGTGTCTAAAAATAAATGCATCTGGTGCTAGATAATTTTCTTTGATAAGCAAACATTGACATACCTGAGGAATTTAAACTAGGAAATACAATAAAATATGGTGTGTTTATTCAAGAAAAAGATGAAACACAAAAGGACTCAGCCATCATTTCTTCCCCCAAGGCTACAACCATGAAAAAACTGTTAGAAATCATTCCCACTTGTCCAATGCTCATAACTAAAACTCCATAGGCCAGCAGAGAACTGTCTTGCTTTATTCTTGTGCTTCACCTCATCCCTAAAATAACATTCAAATAATTTGATTGGAAAGTGGAAATACAGAAAAAGATTCCAATGTCATTCCCACTTAAATCGAAATATAAGATGAGCGAACTTTTTATTTTCAAATAGCAAGCCAAGAAATATGAATGATGTTCAGGAACAGGTCCTCTCTGTATTGATGCATTCATTTTCATGATTAGGATGCTACATATGCCTGCAAAGGATATTCCTTTTCTTTCACCCAAATTGTCCAGCAAATGGTTGGTGTTTTAGAGTTAACTGTTTCAGCAGTTCTTGTTGTGATTTGTTTCGTGAGATTACTCATGTTGACATTTGTGAAGAGCTTAAGCATCCATATTTAGAGATGCCTATCTGGCATACATGGATCTCTTTCTTTATTTATTCTTATATATGTATTTTTGATTACTCAAGAGTCAAATACAAGATGGAAGGGAAACAGATCTCCTGTAACAGATAGATTACCAGCTGACAAGCAGATATTGACTGTCATTACCTATTTTTCTATTTATTTATTTTTTGGAGTTCCCGATCACTTGAATCCAACAACTATAGGATGCATATTGTTGAAATATCATTTCAATCAAGTTAGAAAAGCCTCTTCACTGTAAGTTCTTAAATTTTGTTATATTTTCCGTAAATTTCAAATTTTCATACCGGACCATCAAACAATGATGAAAATATCATACAAACTTTGAACTAATCTTAGGTAAATAACATAAAAGGAAAACATTGTTTCTTTGATAATGGTAGTTTTGTGTATTCACTAAGATTCAAATCCTAATAATTTTTATGAGTATGATCACTCCTGATCAACTAATAATCTATTGCAGTTTGTTATCAAAGGACATCACTGTTGCTGGCCACAGAAAACTTATTTTCCCTCTATTGTAATATAAAATAACTTATTTCTTTTTTCTGCAAATTACAATGTAACTTTTTTCTGAAAAGATAATTATCACAGATTTAGTGCATGGAGAACTTGTGCACAGTAATCCAATATTGAGATTATTCGTCACTGACTTGTATAGTGCAATAGACATTGTGCCAACTCTTGGCAATTGGTTACCCAAAAAATAAGGATGCCTTTAGGAATATCTGGTACTTTCAACTTCATGATTGTATCCCAGGCGGAGCACAATATCCTTATGCACCCATTTCACATGTTAGGCATAGCTGGTGTATTCAGCGGCTCCCTATTTAGTGCCATGCATGGTTCCTTGGTAACTTCTAGTTTGATCAGGGAAACCACTGAAAACGAATCTGCTAATGTAGGTTACAGATTTGGTCAAGAGGAAGAAACTTATAATATCATAGCTGCTCATGGTTATTTTGGTCGATTGATCTTCCAATATGCTAGTTTCAACAACTCACGTTCTTTACACTTTTTCCTAGCTGCTTGTGATAAGGCAACTTGGGAAGAAAACCATATTCAATCATTCAAGCTGAAAAGAAAAATTGTGCGTGCTTAATCAAAATTCAAGAGTATCTCAAAACTCAAGTTCTTTTTGTTGTTTTCTGCCTTTGCATCCTACTATATTCCTTGTAACTGGATATCTCCCCGACAGAAGTCCTTATTCCATTATTCTGCCGTGTAAATTGTATTCTAGATAGTTTTCAAATCAACTTAGGCTTTGTTGTTCAAGTAAAACAAGTGACGTAGTGATCTGCACTCTATCTTTGTCATTGACCGAAATCAAGAAGACTTTTTTTCTGCATTGGCATTTTTTGCATCTTTGTATGCTGCAAGTTGAACTTACGAGATAAAAAAGTTGACCAACCCCACCTTTATCTTTTGCAGAATAATTTTAAAAACCTGATATCGTACCTCTCCTAAAAAAAGATTATAAAAAACCTTAGTACAATTTCTTTTACGTAGTATAATGCTACATTGATGATCTCCCGTTAACTATTGAAAACTCTTGATTTTTTTTTTGCTTCTGAGGCCTGGATTATTTCGGGTGTATATTTATGGAACATGTGAAGCGAGTCTTGATGCAACAATAAGGTTATTCCATTGTACCATTGGAGATCATGAGTTCAAATTCTAGATAATAGACACTCCATTCATAGAATATTACATATGGTTGGACTCTCCCTAGACCCAAAATTGGTGAGATTATGTGGGAACGTCCTGCTTTGAGGTGGTTCTTCTCATTTATGAAGCATGTACGCCTTTGGGATTTATATTTTTGTGTGCTTTCTGTTTGGTTGTCATTTTGTTGTTTTGTTCGCTGTTATATTCCTAGTTTTTCCTTTTACCCAAAAATATCATTTCCAAAATATACCTAGAATTTATTTTTTCTAAATTTTTAACTTTTTTTTGGTTTCAGGAGCAACACCAAAAGGTGTTCTCAGATTGATGGGTGTACCTGGACTCACCATCTATCATGTCAAAAGCCATTTGCAGGTACCTTTTTGTATTTCTTCTTTTAAGAACATGCCATTTAATGATGGGTTATAAATGTAATCTGATGTGATGTTTTGCAGAAGTATCGCCTTGCAAAGTACCTGCCCGAAACTCTAGCTGACGGTAAACTTATAACCTGCCATTACTTATTTCTTTTGTGTTTTATGAATTGCAGTTTTTGTATAAGCGTGCAGACCAGTCTGGATTGGTTTATAAGATGTACTGACGTCAATATCATATGGATATTTGCAGGTTCAAATGATGAAAAGAAAGACTCTGTTGACACCTTAACAAGCATGGTCTCTGCACCGTAAGTAAATTAATTGATTCAACGATTCAACTGAACTGAATACTCCTCTTGCATTCTTATTATTGAATGCTTTTATCCAATTAAAGTTTCTAGAAGCATGAGTTCTCTTTATTTTATGTAATCATGTGTCTCCACATTCAGAGTCATCTCATGCTTTTATAAAATTAAATTCCTTTGCTTCAGAGGAATTCAAATTAATGAAGCTCTAAAGATGCAGATGGAAGTGCAGAAACGGCTTCACGAACAGCTTGAGGTTCGGCACCTGTTCCATATTTCAATTTATATAAAGCTTTCTCTTAGCTGTTGTTGAAACTGTCCCGCTACTGATCCTTACCGAGCTCCTCACCCTTCCATTTCTTAAACCAAACACATATTTTTTCCTCAGGTGCAAAGACAGTTGCAACTAAGGATAGAAGCTCAAGGGAAGTACCTACAGAAGATCATAGAAGAGCAGCAGAAACTTGGAGGTGCACTAAATGCTTCGGAGCCAGCTTCTGCAGAGAAGCAGAAGCAATCGCAATCCCCGGAAGCAACTGAAATTGGCAATAGCAAGCCTACTTCTCCGGTCAAGAGACCAAGGATAAATAACCAACCATCAGAGAACGCTGATGCGGCATCAGCATGGCAAACAGAAAGGAAGTCTGACTTCACTGGTGATTTTTGCAATGGGAATTCTGTCGCAGGTGGACTTAATGCCAGACAGAACCAAAAGATCACACCCATTTAAAACCAAATCAGCAGGCCTATGCTACGAGAGCTCAGCTCGCGGGCATTGGTGACTTGGATTGCAGTAAAAGTTCCTCCATGATTATGATCTCAATCCAGCACACTAATTCGGTGTCCCAAACAATGACAACACCCATTTAAAACCAAATCCCTCTGCACACAGATTCACATATTATATGCCCTATCTGATCGTGTTTGGCATCTGTCGAGGAGATGCTCATTTTCGCAAGTGCCGCACACCATCCTAATATGTTTGGTGAAACACGAATCAAGCTACGAAGGTTGTATATGGACTGGTTTGTGTAAATATTGGTAAAGTGGTAAGTTGATTTCGGTCAATAGGCTGATAATGCTATCCTTTGTTTTGTAGTTATATGCGATTTGAAAGATGAAAGGTAAAACATAAGATAATTATGGATCTGAGGGTGAGATTGAAAACAATTTAGTTTAAGAAGATTTAAATGTAGTTATGATAAGTAGGGAGAGTCTATGGTACCCTTAGGTGTACCATAATTTGTTTTAGGTGCCAAAGCTTCTTAATCTTCATCATCTTTTCAAATGCGTGGACGCTACAATTTAAATCTTTGAATAAACACTAGTATTTATTGTGAGAGCAGTAATGGTACCATAGAATTTTCCCAGTATAATATGCATGTATTTTATCTCTAACAAAGCTGGTTTGGCACAGTGGGTAGATAAGTAATACCTTACCTATGTGAGTTGATGATGAGTTAACCATTTCAATAGCAAATAATTTCATCCTTTCTAGAGATAATTAATGGATCTATTTTGTTTCCTTGTCTTACTCAAATCTGAACCATTCTCTTTCTTCTACTTTCTTTTCCGCTCATCTCAATTTCGACGCAGAAACGATGTTCTCTTTTTGAAATATGAAGGAAATAAAACTAGTTTTAGTGTGAGTACTGTAGAGGCTGAGGAGGTGTTTTAGGGTTTTCTACTTTTTTTAGTTTTAGTGTGGATTGAACTGAACGTAAGTTTTCATGACGGACGGTTGGATACGAAATCTGATATTTTGAACAGTGACAATTTAGCAAAAAGATTGGCCAGGAAGGAAGAGATGGGAGTTACTTCACGGAGAGGAATCAAACCCCCATCAAGAAAGTCCGTTCATGTCTATCAATAACAGGCCGTTGTCGCAAAGGCAAACCTAAAGGATTGATCGAAAAAGACTCAACTTTACAACCCATGTGGTCTGATGCCGTCTGAATCTCATGCTCAGGCCAGAATCAGCAAGAAAGAAGCAAAGCAGTTGGTCGCTGTGTGACCAACATCTCCGTCTTGGAAGGACGGCAGCGCCAGATGGAGGATGCGATTTTTAAAGTTTTTAACAAATTTGGGTGCGTGTGTTTTCATTAGATTTCGTTTGTTTTAACTTTAATTTTAATTTTATATAAATTTTTAATATCATTATTATCATATAAATTTTAGTATATGATTTTTATTATTTTAATTACTATATAATTTTAACTCTATTTATTTTACTAATTTTAACTTACTACCTAAAATAATAATAATAATAAGATTGTGATAGGTGTCTTCAGCGATCCAGCAATAAAGAGTTGACACTTTGAGAAAGCCATTGTTGTAAAATTAATTTCCTATTTTTTGGTTAATCGATAAAAACTTCCACAAACAAATCCTATACTTACGAATTTTCTAATTTTGAAAGTCAAAATAAAACAGATGTAGAACATTACCAGATTAGCAAACATTCAAATTCAAATTATACTCTCACAACTAAGTTGGTGTATTCCCATAATTTTCTCCATAAAATAAGCAATAATACTTATTCGTTTTGCCACTTTTTCTTCTATGTTGATTTTTTGGCAAAAATTCCTACAATTTTATTCACATATTCACACAATTTTAAATTGTTTCTATATTTTAGGAATCATAGTAGGAAGTTTGATATTAATACTTCCCATTTCCGAGATTATATGCTGTTAGTTATTTTTCTCTTTCTTTTTTGTTTCGACCATTTTCGCTGCAATGACAAACTTCTGTGTTTTTGTAACTTTACCTTGTGTTATTTATATTGAATCAAATAAGGAACACGAAGGATGACATCTCCATTTGATCAAAGCAAGTGAAAGAATATAATATTACATTTAATGTACTCGCATTACATTTCAGCACCATTATCGTAATCCAATTATTTAATTTTATTGTTTTCTAGATTTCATTCTAATAACAGCAGGTACATGAAATTATTTCCTAAAATTTTTCTAATCACAAAGGTTGCACCGAAGATCAGACTATTATACAAATGGTAATAGATGAAGTATCGTGCATAGAAACAAAATATAAATAAAATTATATTAACATAAAAAAGAAGAGTCATCTTTTGCAAATATTAAAATGGTAGAGAACTAAAATTCGCTCTTGGATGAAAGGATAACAGCCATGAAATTGTGAATAGAGTAACAAGTAATAAAATGCTACAACACTTATGCTTCTGTCTTAAAAAAAGAAAAAGAAAAAGAAATGATTATCATTCCATCAGCAATCATCCCACATTCACAAATAAAAAGAAGTGACACTAAGACGTTAGAATCGCACACAATTGGCACACGCCTAAAATTTCCAAACCACTCTTCGCGGGGATAAATAATGGACAAACATTTCTGTTTAGGATGACGCCGCTGCCGGGAAAAAGCCTGCATGCTTTCCTTCCTTCAAAGCAAACACAAGATCAAGGGAAATTAAATTTTTACTGCACAAACGAAACAAAACATGACACATACCAAATGCACGGTCAAGTGTAGATGCATTAAGAAGAACTGAGGAACCAAGATACTGCCTACCTTAGCTACAGAAGTATATGTGATCTAAATAAGAGGGGGTAAGTACAGCACCATCCACTACTCCAGCACTATCAAAAAATTGTTGCGTCAATTTAATGAGCAAAACATTTGTATGTCAGAAAAGGAATTGACACTTACAACCGATAACAATGGTCCTTGTCTGAATTTGTCATGGAACGCAAGTGCCAGGGGTTGGGCGTTTTCACCTGGCCCTCTAATGAATCCTCTGAATATAGACAGTGACATACATAAAAAACAGAAGATATGCGAATGATAAATAAGAGAAAAAAAGTGTAGGCAAAATACTGACACTAGTGATGCAGAAACAAGCGGCCCACGTTTGACATCATAAACGGCAACAAGACCAACACATGTCTCATTACCACCTTTATATGACACAGCCAATCGCTCCCCTGAAGCATCCCAAGCTATCTTCTCAAAGCCATTGCTAAAATATAAGTGAAAAGAAAAGAAAAATCAAATGATGGACTCATAAAAGTGAACCAAGTTAAAATCAAAAAGTGAAGAAATGATTTCAGAGTAACCAAGAGAGCTTATATAATCATATACAATCAAGTGAATCGTACTGAATTAATATGGGAAGTGTGCATGTACCAGTTTTTCCCTACTTACTAGAAGCCAAAAGGTCCTCACAACATGACTTGAATTCTTTGAACTCATCAACCCCTTCATAAACTAGCTTCAACATCTTAACCCATTCAAAAACTAAGACGGAAATATCATGCATTTTCCCTTCTAAGTCTTCATTCATTTTAGGCAGTGTAAAAGAGCATCAACAACTTTATTAGTTTTCCAACTATAGTCGATCATATAATCAAATCTCAATAATTAGCAATCAATTTCTCTTGTGGTGGAGTATGGACGCTTTGAATGATCATGTACTTCATACTTCTTTGATTTACTTTAATCATTAATTGTTGCCTTAAAGTTAACTGCCTCAACTTCTTAATTACTTGAAGCATCATCTCCTATTTCATGGTGTGGAAGATATTGTTGTCCCCTTTAAATGCTTTGCTCGTGTAAGCAATTAGTTGACCTTCTTGAAGTAGAGCAACTCCCATTCCACTACTAAGTATTACTTTCAATGGCAATTTTTTGAAGTCCAACATATGGAGGACTTGAGTGTGTGTAAGAATCACCTTTAATCAATGGCCTTCCTTTGCCTTTAGGATCCACAAGAACCCCATCCTCAACATATTATTTAGGAACCAAACAATCTTTGAATAATCTATTACAAACCTCCTACAATACCTAAATAACCTAAGGAAGCTCCCTATATATTATGGGTAGATTTGAGAGTTGACCACACAACAATGGCCTAAACCTTCTCCAATTCGACATTCATACAATGTCCACTTATAATGTGGATCAAATATATTATTCTCTTGACTACAAAGTTGCATTTCTTTCAATTGGCAAGCAATTAATTGTTTGAAAATACATGTAATGCTTCCCTTAAGTGAGAAACACACTACCCTATGGTGACATTATGAACTAGAATATAATCAAAAAATATAACATATTGCAGTTACACTAGCCAAAAGCTCATCAAAGATTGAAAAGTAGTTGAAGTGTTACAACTAGTACAACACAGAAGCAACCATAAATTGGATAGTCTTGACCAATTTGAAAGATCATTCGATGTAACTTACCGGTAAGAAACAACACCTGCAACTTGCTTCCACACCACCAAACTACTTTTTGTTACATTGGTGACAACTATGTATTTTGAAAGTATTACCATGTATATCTTCATCCACCAGTTTGATTTCCTAATCAGCATACCTCAAAGTGACTTTTGAAAATCATTAAGCTCCTAATTCATTCAATGGGTCATCAATAATGGACAGCACATTTGTCTTTCATTGTGTTGTAGTTAAATTCTCTAAAGTCCATGCATAACATCCAATCACCGCTGTTCTCCTTCACTAACAAGAATGAAGAAGTAAATTCACTTGCACCATTATGTGCATACAAGTTTGATTGGACACTATTTATTCTCGTGTTTTAATGTAATGTAATATTACACTCCTCTACTTGGAGGCAACCCATTTGGTTCCTCAAAAACATGTTTAAATTCTTATAGCACCAATGGTATTTAAGGTTTCAACTCCTCAACCTCCTGTAATTTTATATCTTCAATGAATCATAACCATCCAATAAATGGCTACTCCTTTTCCAACTCGTCACTCGACACTACTTGCACAACATCAAGGGGATTCCCTTTCCAGGCCTTAAGGTACCAACTCCTCAACCTCTTGTAATTCTACAATTTTAATGAAGCATAACCATCTAACAAATGGCTTCCCTTCATTTTCTAACTCTCCACTAGACACTACTTGCACAACATCAAGGGGATTCCCTTTCCAGGCCTTAAGGTACCAACTCCTCAACCTCTTGTAATTCTACAATTTTAATGAAGCATAACCATCTAACAAATGGCTTCCCTTCATTTTCTAACTCTCCACTTGACACTACTTGCACAACATCAAGGGGATTCCCTTTCCAGGCCTTAAGGTACCAACTCCTCAACCTCTTGTAATTCTACAATTTTAATGAAGCATAACCATCTAACAAATGGCTTCCCTTCATTTTCTAACTCTCCACTTGACACTACTTGCACAACATCAAGGGGATTCCCTTTCCAGGCCTTAAGGTACCAACTCCTCAACCTCTTGTAATTCTACAATTTTAATGAAGCATAACCATCTAACAAATGGCTTCCCTTCATTTTCTAACTCTCCACTTGACACTACTTGCACAACATCAAGGGGATTCCCTTTCCAGGCCTTAAGGTACCAACTCCTCAACCTCTTGTAATTCTACAATTTTAATGAAGCATAACCATCTAACAAATGGCTTCCCTTCATTTTCTAACTCTCCACT
>JAMKPZ010009035.1:0-14059 GCA_024699675.1 Amphibolis antarctica | reverse complement strand
TATATATATATATATATATGATGCAAACGACAAGTCTTTCCTTGAAAATGTAAGATTTGAAGTTGAAAGACCTTAGATATTATAAAAATGTATAATTGAAATCAAATATTTTTAATATGTATATAAAAGTAAACACCTCACGTTATTAAACAATGAAACTTTCATCAAGTGGAGGAAAAGAGATCATTTCCTGTGTATGATCAGGAAAGACTTCAATGCTTCATTTGGTAACGTGAAGTTTCAATTTTTCACAAATTTGTTATCTCACAGTTTACGTAACTTTGATGATATTTATAAAATTACTTTTAACTCTATTTCTTTACTCGATTGTTAATTAATTTTTTAACCTAAGAATTACACATTAATTAATTTTTTAACGACGGTGGAAATTCAATGCTTGCCCCTCCAAATTTGTGGTCAACGTTAATTTGTATGTATACTTGACTTTGCACAAAACAAGACAATTTGTGGCCGACACGGTGGGCCTTCATGTTACTTAACTGACCCGTGAACCACAACTTAATCATGTCATAATATGTTAATTGATGTTAGAGGTGTGACAATACCATCACGTCAAAGATATATATATATATATATATATATATATATATATAATTGGCCAGTGGATGACCAAATCAATAATAATATGCTTAGATTTAAACTTCTTTTAACACTCTGAATAAAAAAAGTTAATAATCAATGAATAATTTTTCTGTTATATATAATATTTTTGGTTAAATTTAAACTTCTTTTCTTATAAATTTGGTAGAAGATAAGATTCTTTTGCATAATATTAAGGCAACTTTACTGTAATCTGAAGATGAACCCTTGTAACATTTCTTTTGTTATAAAGGTAAGACTGTATACAACTAAACACAGTAACAAACACAACAACTTATAATATTTTGGCGTTCACAGAAAAAACTCAACCTCCAATCATTAAAGCATTCTTCTTCGTTTTCGTTCTTCGAATTTCTTGTTTTATTAATACTCTTTATGTTTTTCTCTTTAATATATTTGTTCCTTTTATCTTGTACTTTATATCTCTTTTTTATTTTCCTCACTCATGCGTTATTTTTTAATAATTACAATGTTTTTATTTAAATTTGGACACGTGTTTTAGATGAGAAAATATCAACTACAGTACCTACCGTTAGTTGGATGCTTCTCTTCGCTTCCATTTTTTAATTTTAATTTTAAATATTTTTTTGTTAAACTTAAATAAATAAATTAAAAAAATTGAACTAACTACGTAGAAGTGAAAAATATGCGAAAATTATACGCCAAAATATTATAATTGTCACTTTTTATTTATAAAAATAGGAAGTTTTCATGTTGTTTATTAATATTTAAATACTAATAATTGCTTCTTTTCACTGCATCTGCATCACGAATGTGTGATTGAGGACTTTTTAGTTTAATTTTTTTTTATATAAATTTTAAGGTATAACTTTTTATTAATTTAATTATTATTTAATATTAATTTTGTTCGTAAAATTAATTTTAAACTTTAATTCTATCACATTTTTAAAATTATTTAAAATTTTCTTAAATCAAATTTACGATTTAAAATTTTACTAATATAATAGAACTATATAATATAATAATAATAAAAAGTTCTTTTCACCGCAGCTGATAGCCGCCATTACTGTTCGTCAGCATCCCAAGCCACTGAAACCAGAAATAGTTTACTGTAATTTTCATAGCTTTGTCGGAGGGCTTATGCCTTATTCATGGTGTTTTGATTCATTTTGGCTTCTGTACTGAGACTCTGTTGAGTTCCCTCCGTATTCCCGGGCTTGTTGGTTCGGTGGGGGTTTCGGACAGAGGTGAGAGATGAGTGAAGGGCTTGGGGAGAGGTCCGACAGGAGCTTGGTCTGGAGATTCCTGACGGGTGGTGTGTGATTTGGTATGTGGGTTTTTGTTTTCTAGATTTGGGTAATTGAATTAGGTTGTGTTAAGGCCATCTGTTCCTTTTAATAGATTCGTTCTGTCTGGCTCACATCTGCTGGCCTTTGTTTTGGGTTTTGAAATTTCTGCACTTCGTGATTTTCCTTTGGTCTCCTGGGCCATGGGGAAGCTCGAGGTGTGAGATATGCTGATCGGATATTATCTTGAGAAGCGGTAGGTGACTGAGGCCTGAGCTGCTGTTGCTTTGGAAGTCGAAAGTGTAAGATTTCTTTGGTGCCATCTGTTATTTATTGTTGTTGGGATAGCCGTCGGTTGGGTTCTAGTCTCTTGTACTGGTAGAAAATCGAATTGAGATGTGCACTTTACGCCGGTAAATTGAGATTGCTGAAGTGAAAGTCAGATTGGGTCTTTGAAAAATCCTTCTTCTTTGAAAAACCCAAGGACAGAGGGAATCTTCTTGATCAAATGGAGAGACAGAAGAGCTTTCAAGTTGGAATAATGGAGAAACAACTTAGTATTCGCTCTCGCGTGATGGAGAAACAACAAAGTTTCAAATTGGGAGGAGTGGAGAAGCAACAGAACTTAAACAATGGGCTGATGGAAAAACAGAAGAGCTTCCGAGGGACATCACTGGAAAGACAGAGGAGTTTTCGGTTGCAAAATAGCTTTCGCCAGAAGAAGAGCAAAGATAACACTGGAAAGCGTGGTGATACGCCACTCCATCTTGCCTCAAGGGTTGGTGACTTGGTGAAGATTCATGAGATTCTCGAGGAAGGTGACAGTGAACATTTGCAGGATCTGCTTTGTAAGAAGAACCAGGATGGGGAGACAGCTTTGTATGTAGCAGCAGACAATGGGCACACTGAGGTTGTCAGGGAGATATTGAAGTACTCTGATGCTCAATCAGCTGCTATCAAGGCCAATGGCAACTTCGATGCTTTTCATGTTGCTTCTAAAGAGGGCCATATAGGTAAGCTTTTGAATATTGCTGCCTCATGAGATCAAAAACCTTCTTGAAGTTTAGATTAAATTTATGAAATCCCTCAACTTCCATTTATCTCCATAGTTTTCTAAGAGAATATTCACGATTCATGCAAGTGGTTTTAGCACTCCCTGTATACCTTGGAATCTTATCTTCATAATCTTTTCATGTGCATATGATAGCATTCACATGTTTCTTCTCTTTAGAATACATGAATTGACTGTTTTTTATTACTTTTCCCTTCTGAATTTCTGATTGTCATGTTTAGATGTTATAGAATAACTTGTATTTGTTTCTTATCCATGCTAGAATCTTTTCATCTGTTCTCAATTTTTGTCCATAATGGTGTTGACATATGTACCAATCACCATATTTATCAGATTTTGTTATGATTGCAACATCTTTTCATCAAATTTTTCGGCAACAAGTTTTCTAATTCAAAATCATTGAAAAATTTATCAGCATCGTATATCAAAGTTATGTAAGAAAACCTACTTAGAATTGCTTTTGTGAAAAGCATAATTTTTACCCAAAGTTGCAGTTCCAGTAGCACCATTAGCTAATTTTAGCTCCTGCAAACTGAGAATTGATTTTTAAACAATTGTTTGCACCTCATTGTAGTCAAGGGGCTCATCCTCATGATTGTTTTTGGATGTGTTCTTATACCATTCCAAAACAGCTTTGATGCTTGATATTAATTTTCTCATTGGGTTCAAGATTTTTAATTTTTTGCACAAGTTGTCCTCTACATATTGTTTTCAGCTTTAGAGAATTCCATTGCTAACTTCTTTTATCCTGTTGAGACTGCAAGATGTGAAGTGCATATCCGTTCAAATATCTTTTATCATCAGACTTGGTTCAGCAATGTCATAATACTTTCCTTAGCTTCCCAATTAACAAGAGTTGAGTCTTTTGGTGGACATTGTATACGAAGATTTGTATGCTTTTTGTAATTTCCCTTTTGAGTAATATTCAATTGTCCTACATGCATACCTTCAGGGAAAAAGAAACGTAGTAATTCTCTGTGTTGTTCATCTTTAGTGGAGGTTTTCTTATTGTTTCTTTTTTTAATGTTGCAGAGGTCCTGAAAGAACTTTTGCATACTTTTCCTGAATTGGCTATGACAACTAATTCAGTGAACTCAACAGCATTGGATACTGCTGCCACTCAAGGACATATTGATGTTGTTAATCTTCTATTAGAAACAACTGACCTTGCAAAGATTGCCCGAAGTAATGGCAAAACAGTTCTCCATTCAGCAGCTAGAAGTGGGCATGTGGAAGTGGTTAAATCACTTTTGAGCAAAGACCCTACTATTGGCTTCAGAACCGATAGAAAGGGACAAACAGCATTTCACATGGCTGTAAAAGGGAGAAATATTGAGATTGTCCATGAACTGCTAAAACCTGATCCTTCTATCATAATCTTGGAAGATAATAAAGGGAACACAGCTTTGCATATTGCAACAAGGAAGGGGCATCTTGAGGTGTTCTTTATTGTCACGAATCTTTTTGCAACATTCTACACATATCCCCCTATGATTTGTTTGCAACAGTTAGATATTTAGATTATTTATCATGGCAATATGCAAATGCAAGCTCAGTTTTTTAGCCATGCCAGGAATTTATAGATATCTTTTTCCCTTTTTTTGCTTTTTGTAACATGGTATCCTCCCATTTTTTATGCTCAAGATACATATACTCATGTGCCTTTTGTTTTCTTTTATATATTACAAACAAGCATTCTTGACTTTCATTGCAACTCTGATGACTGCATGGGTCTACATCATGGAGTAAGGACATCATTTGATTTAAACAGAGCCATACTTAGACTTTTATGTCTAGAATGTAGGTTTAGCGACCCAAGAAATTAAAATATTGGTGTCAGGCTGATATTAAATGGGAATGTTTCGATTGTTACTGTTGGAAAATATGGTTCCACATCGACTAAGTAAAAGATGAAAAATGGGTTAATATAGAATAGGATCTCTCCATCCGTAAAAAACTGTTTTGAGTTAGATATCTATATTTCTACATGATATTAGAGTCAAAAAATCGTGTGTATTCACACATCTACCTAAAAATAAAATACTTGCAGAACTTGAAAAAGTTTACAGGTGAGAGAAAGTGTTGAAAAGTATATAGTCCTATAGGGACTAAGCAAAATATCAAAAATCGTTTAATATAGAAAATGATACCTTCATTCATAACCAATTGGATTCGAGTTAAATGCTCACATTTCAACAATTACATTTCCTAGCAACTACAAATGGGGGATATTAAAGAGGACTGCTGCTTTCCTTACAGAATTATAATAAGGATGGATAAAATTGGGAAGAGCTTCCCAATATTTATGTGGTGAAGTCCATGTTCTAAGGAACAGAATGATGATCATTAAAGATCCATAAATCCAATTCAATCCATTTTGTTGAAATTTCCACTAAAAAGTCATTAAATGGACAAGCAGTTTAATGTTTTTATTCAATCTGTGTAACAGCCAGGTTACGTTTTTTTCTTTTAATTTTGGTTGAAATAATATCTTCAGACATGAGTTCACATATTTGCGAACCCACCATTTTTTCCTGCTTGTGTCTATGCTTTTTTCCACAAAAATCCCAACTCATTTGTTGGATAAGTAATAAAGTACTGATATGAGTATGGTGGGAAGGTTATAATTTTGGCCATAGGACACTGCGAAGGTGATTCATTGTGTCAATTTATATTTCTCTAGGGTAAAATATCATGCAACATTCAATAACAATTGGAAATATACTGTATATGTACAAATATATATTTTTCTATGTGCATGAACTCTCTATGGCTGTGGAGTCTCAATTGATACAAGTTAGGAATATAAAGCCTATTGGTCCAAGGCCATTCACTCATATGATGATTGCTCCTGTATCAACACCATCATCTTGTTTTATCTGCTATGACTATGTTGTTGCTGTTGGATCCACTTCTTGTAGTCTTTCCTGTCTTCACCTTTTCTTTATTTCAATGTTTGTAAACACATGACAATCATTGATGAAATCCAACACTTTCCTTTTCTCAACACTTGACTTCTGCAATAAACTTATTTCAATTTTGTGTTAAGGGTGATTAACTGAACAAGTAAATAAGACTGTTTGCGCAAGACTCCTGAACTTCAACTCTTTCAACTTGTTTGAAGAAGATCATGCCTAAAATTGAAACTGGAGCATGGACCAACATTTTTTATGCCTAAAATTTCATCCAGTGTTGTGGCCAATACGGAAGATTTTGAGATGGAATGTCTTTGAGAACAAGGCCCTTTCATTTGAAGATCTGAAACACTCAGTCCATTTGTTTTACATGAATTGATAGAGACGTTTCATCTCAAATTCTTTTATATTTTGATTTTGATGTTTTACTTGTTTTGGTCATTTACCAGTCATCTTTTATGGGTGATACTTATTTGTTTCAATGATAATCAATGCTACCATCCTTCAAAAAACTGAATAAGTGGAAGGTAGGAACCATAAAAGTTTATTTTCTTGATGGGAGCACTTTTGAGTTTTGGCAGTTGATTTGTATAAACATCAAAACCCTTTCCATGTAAGTATGTTTTTTCATTTTTTCATCATGTATGTGATGTTCCTCCAGATGAAGTATGGTTTAATGCTTATTTGATTTCGTGGTTTTTTGTCCATTCTGGAGAGACATAACAAAATGTCTTTAAGGCAACTGAAGGTGTTTCTTGCTCTTTCTTAAGCCATTAACGTAACACTGGAAATCTTTTTTTGTTCATATAAGGTAAATTCTAACAGTAAGTGTGAACCTCCTATTGGTTGGTGTGCCAAAAAGCAAACTCTTAAGTATGTTGTAGGTCCTATAATGATTCTTTACACAAAATAGTTGATCACCATAAAGTTAAATTTATGTGCTTTATGTGTTTTTGCAAGTCCATAAACAAATTTATGCAATGTATCGGCAGGTCCATGGCACTTAGGAACATTCCATATGGTTCTATTGGTTTGATAAGAGAAATCACCGTGAATGGGAACAATCGTTCCCCATTGTGGGACATTACTGTTGTCCTACACTTTAGTTCCTTGATGCAAGTTTCCTACACTGTTATTGAAGTGATAGTGCAACCAGCATGTTTTGGTTCCATCCTGATGGGATGGGTTACTTTATTGAATGCATTCTCTTTCCAAAACATAAAACGATCTTTGAGAGGAATTTGGCAAGTAGTGTGAGAGGAATTCTCAGACAAATGTCAGTGTGTGGTTGTCATATTAATTTCTTTGCTTTAGTTATGTACTTGTTTGTTTCATTTGCATGTATTTTCTTTATTTCTCCATGGCCAACCAGACACTGGGAAATGACTTTGTTTCCTTTGCTATTGCAGATGGTGCAGAATCTATTGTTGTTTGAGGGCAGTGATGTGAATGCACTCAACAAAGCTGGTGAGACTGCACTTGATATAGCAGACAAATCAAACAACGAACAAATATCAGCCATGCTAAAAGAAGCTGGTGGTTTGCCAGCAAAGGACCATGCAAATCCTCCAAGTCCTGCCAAACAATTAAAGATGACCGTCAGTGACATAAAACATGATGTCCATTCCCAACTTCACCAGACTCGTCAAACCGGACTGCGCGTGCACAAGATCAAAAGGAAGCTGAAGAAACTTCACATTGGAGGCCTTAACAATGCCATCAATTCCAACACTGTGGTTGCTGTTCTCATTGCCACAGTTGCTTTTGCTGCAATATTTACCCTTCCTGCCGAGTCTGTTGAAACTAAGACACCTGGGTACTCACTAGGACAGGCATACATTGCGAAAAGTGCGCCCTTCATCGTTTTCTTCATATTTGACTCGCTGGCCCTTTTCATCTCGCTCTCTGTTGTTGTGGTCCAGACTTCTCTAATTGTCACTGAACAGAAGTCTAAAACCCAAATGGTTTCTGTGATCAACAAACTGATGTGGCTAGCATGCCTGTTTATATCAGTAGCATTCGTCTCCCTAACATTCATCGTGGTAGGCCGCCATGACTTATGGCTGGCATGGGCCACCACTGCCATTGGTGCATCCATCATGCTCACCTCCATTGGGTCGATGTGCTATTGCATCATACGGCACCGTATGCGGCAGAAAAGCAACAGTATGGTTCAGAGAGCCTCAAGAAGCCAATCCAGGTCTTGGTCTGTACTGGTAGATTCAGATTCAGAGCTTCTCACTGGTCAACTCAAGATGTACCCTCTCTAGAATCAGAGGCTTGTTCTCTACAGTATGCACATCATATAGTTCTATGATATCTCCACAATATTTGAAAATTTGCTTGTATCTCGAATGAGTCTACCTCATGTTAGAATTCATGTGTGATGGTGGAGAGTGGTTGAACTCCTCATGTATTGTAGTTGTACCACATTCAATGCTACAGGCATGGATTCTGGAATGTTGTTGGGTGATCTGAAAGTACAAAGCAGACAACGGCATTCTGCAAGTGTATATCCCACATGGAAATGATAGGATCCAAGCACTGATACACTCTTTTCATTCATGTATGTTTTCCTCATACATCATTGTGTTTGAACTGGAAGATGAGGAAGAAATTAAGCTCCGGTAATCCTGGAAGGTGGAGGAATTCTGCCATCTGAAGTGATTCTTCACAGCATTAGAAAGAAAAGAGTTGGAGCTTTCATGGGTGATCGTAAACCAGTCCTTTCTTCGTTTGAGCATCATGACTGGTTACAAATTCACTTGGATTGAGCACCATCAAAATGGTTGATTTGTGACGGATTGAGTTTTTGCCATTTCTCTTAAATATGCAGAAAGATCATCGATTGAGCATTGCTTTTGACTACTTCAAATGGTTTTTTGTGCAACTGGATACCATTCGAATCAAACAACCCATTGAGTCCTTCCAGTACCCGAACATTGAAGTATGATTGATCAAAATCTTAATGTAATTTAATTATATTATATTATGTAATTAAATTACATTATTTGGTAATCAAATGTAAAGTAATTGTAAGAATATATATAAATAGTCAGTTTGATCATTAAAGCTTATGCTCGGTAAGTTGAGTGCTGTATTAAAGGACTTAATTTTTTTATAATCAAATTGAAAATTTATAATTAAAAAATCAAATATTATAATCTAGTTGAGTGCTATCTTGACGTGGAACGTGAAGTGGATCGTCCTGACTAAGAAGATGGATCGTTCCATTCTAGCACAGCTAACAAGGGACGTTCGTCTTAAAGGAAACATGCTTTGGGAAATGACCCATCATTTAATAAACGTCCTCTCATGAGACACTTTTCATCCTTTATTTACCAGCAAGGATGGACGTCAGAGACATGTTGTTTTTCCTGGAACTACTTTATTTATTGTTTGCCGGTGGATTCCAACTTTCTCTTCCTCTCAACTTTCTTCTCTGTTCTCGGTGGATTTCAAGTGTATCTTCCCATTTCATTTCAATAATAGATCACTCGAATGGATTGCGAGTTGATCCGTAACGTCGCCAATCGCTAGAATAACGTCGACGACGTCAAGGATGATGGTAGTACACTCTCAATAAAACAAAAACAAGAATAAAGATAAGGCAAAGAGATGACTCTATTAAAGATGAAAACGTACAAATTTCTCCGATCTTCCTTCTACTCTCCCTCTTTGTCTCTTGTACTTCCATACCCAAGATGGAAGACTCTTGATGGAAGCTCCGTCCCAACACCCCTCCTCGTCGACACCAACATCCCTCGCTCACTCGAAGTTCCTCCGATGATGATGACTAGGACCTACGTTGGCATAATCGACGTTGTCACCAGTTGGGCGATTTCAAAATCAGGAAGGACTTGCTATCCTTCAACAGAACTCCATATAGAGGATTTTCTAGATTGGATGGTCGAGGTGGAGCGGGTCTTCGACTACATGGAGATCCCGGAGTCACGTAAGGTGAAACTTGTCGATTCCCAGCTGAAGGGAGGTGCCTCTGCATGGTGGGATTAGCTCTTGATGCAACGTCCCAGACAGTAGAAACAACCTATTAGTACGTGGGAAAAGATGAGATGGTTGCTCCGTGTGCGCTTCCTTCCCTTCGATTACGAACACGTTCTCTTTTCCTAATACCAACATTGTAAGCAGGGTAGCTGTTCGATGGCCGACTACACTTATGAATTCCATCGATTGACATCACAAAATGATTTACAAGAGTTGGAAGCTCAATAGATTTCGTGATACATTGGAGGGTTGAAGTGGAGCATCCAAGATCGGGTCTCTCTGTAGACAACGTTCACCCTCATGGACACTATTAGTTTGGCTGAAAGAGTGGAGAAGTAGTTGATGCGTAACAATCGCACCAGCAATTTCTTGACTGGAGAAAGCAGCACGAGGAACGTCGCTAGATCCAGCCTAGACAGAGGGACCCCTGCAACCCTCCCGACTCCCAAAGCTCTTGCCAACAACCTCTATAGCTGCCCAAAACCTATCAAATGCTATCGGTGTCGGCAAGTAGGGCACAAGTCTAACTAGTGCCCGAAACGTGGTTTAGTGCACATGACATCCAAGACCACCAAATCACCCGTAGAGGAGGAGTCAGAGGGGGACGACCCAATCAAAGACAAAACTGAAATCTACCAGCTAGTTGATGATGGAGAGCGATTGTCATGTGTCACTCGTTGGATACTTCTCACCCCTCATGGCGATAATGACTCATAGCAGCACAACCTCTTCCGAACTCATTGTACCATCCAAGGAAAGGTATGCGATGTCATTATTGACGGTGGTAGCACCGACAACATCGTATCCTGGAGTATGGTGACACGCCTCGACCTCCCCACCATCGCACATCCCCACCCTTATCACATTGGCTGGATTAAGAAAGGAAGCCTTGTTCATGTCATCGAGATTTGTCATGTTCCACTATCTATTGGTCAGCAATACTCGGACACAGTTACGTATGACGTGGTTGACATGGATGCAAGCCATCTCATCCTAGGAAGACCATGGCAACATGACAACGACCGGACTCACCAACATGTACGAAATCAAGGTCATGGGGAAATGCATCGTCCTCCTACCACTTCCATCTGCCTCAACCTTGACGTCACTGCAGGCCACTGAACGACAAAGCTTCTTGGTGGTCGATCATCGGTCATTCCTGTAAGATCTCCAAAAGGCACCAGAGGCCTATGCATTGGTTCCCTCAGGTGGGAGCCTTGTTGAGTCCCTGATGGTACTGCCTCCCATCCAATAACTCCTTGAGGACTTCTCAACCATCTTACAGCCGGACCACCCAAGTGGTTTACTTCCACTCCGAGATATTCAACGCCAAATCGACCTCATGCTCAGCTCTCAGTTGCCAAATCTATTGCATTATCATATGAGTTCCAAGGAGGCAACCATCTTACAAGTGCAAATAGAAGATCTCTTGCAACGAGGTTTCATCCGTCTTAGCATCAGCCCTTGCGTCGTACCCGCACTACTTGTCCCCAAGAAGAATGGGGAATGGCGAATGTGTGTGGATAGCTGCGCGATCAACTAGATTACTATCAAGTACCACTTCCTGATTCCAAGGTTGGATGATATGCTTGACGTCATGGTTGGAGCACAAATATTCTCTAAGTTAGACCTACGCAGCGGCTACCGTCAAATCCGGATCTGCGAAGGCGACAAATGGAAGACTGCCTTCAAGACAAAGGAAGGCCTCTATGAGTGGTTAGTGATGCCCTTCGGCCTCTCCAATGCTCCTAGTACCTTCATGAGGATGGTGACACAAGTTCTCAAGCCCTTCCTCGAAAAATTCATTGTCTTCTATTTTGACGACATCCTCGTCTTTAGCCGGGACAGCCAGACTCATCTCGAACACTTGAAGAGTACATTCTCCACTCTGTGTGAACACCAGCTATATCTCAACCCCAAGAAGTGTCAGTTCATGACAACGAAAGTCCTATTTTGGGGATTTGTTGTCAGTTTAGTGGGGCTCCACGTCAATGACACGAAGGTGCACGCTATCTGCAGTTGGCCACAACCTACAACCGTCGGTGAGATCAAAAGCTTCCACGACCTTGCAACCTTCTATTGTCGATTCATCTCCAACTTCAGTAGCATCATGGTACCACTTACCGATTGCTTAAAGAAGAAAACTCTTGTTTGGACAGACATCACAGAATACAGTTTCTCAACCCTCAAGGAGAAGCTCAGTTCGGCACCCGTCCTCGCTCTCCCAGACTTTATGAAACTCTTTGAGTTGGACTGTAACACATCCCTCACTAGTATCGACGCTGTATTATTTCAAGAAAAACATCCTATTGCATACTTTAGTGAGAAGTTGGCCACCTCTCGCCAACATTGGATCACCTATGAGATTGCATTTTACACTATAGTACGCACCATCAAAACTTGGGAGCACTACCTCATTCAGAAGGAATTTATCTTTCATATAGACCATTAGGCCCTCAAGCGCGTCCACCAATCTGCCACTATCAATCAGATGCATGCTCGGTGGGTCACCTTCTTGCAGCAATTTGTGTTCACCATTAAGCATAAATCTAGATGTCAGAACTTGGTGGCCGACGCTCTAAGCCGACGCACCCATCTTCTCACCATTCTACGCCAATAAGTTATTTGTTTCGACTGTCTAAGTGATCTATACACTGTTGACGTTGATTTTGGAGATATTTGGTATCGCTGCTCTCCTTAATAGTCAGTCCCTAATTATTTAATTCAGGATAGTTTCTTATTTCACCTTTATGTTTTCTGAGAAAATCATTGCACCTATGCAGTATTTGTATTTTAACATGTACCCAACTGAAACAGATTCTGTAGTTTGCTTCTACTCTCAAACGCTACACGCAGCATGCTTTTGTCTGTACACAATGAGAGGTAATTAACATTTTCACCTTTGAAGATGGGTATTTAGTTAAGGTTAATTAAATTATGATCATATGGTATTATTGATATATCGAATTTATTAAAAAAGTTGGCTTGTAAGCTCGCTGTGCTTGGTCCTCAGTCAATTATATCAAAAGTTGTTACATTTAAGGTTTCATTTGGTAACTGGAATTAATCCCTCGGAACCCCCGACGCACCGATTTCACGACCCTGGAGTCTGGAGATGCGAGGGACCAGATGTCCGCGGTTGGCGTCACGTGAACGAAGAGGCCGCCCACGTGCACTCCCGCCGACAAGTATATATGGTTCTCCTCATTCAACATTTTTAAAACCATGGATACGAAACGTATTTAAAACCACAGCATATACGGTTGTCATTATAAAAATAAAATCGGATACAAAAGACAAATTATATATTATTATAAACATAAAAAAATCTTAAATTTTATCTAATTTTTTTTTTTTTAACTTTTAAAATTACTTTTAACGTATACTGATTCTAACTATAAATTTTTATTACTTAAATTATTAGGTAATTATTATATAATTCTAATTTCAAAACTAATTTGAAAATCGAAAAAAAAATCATCATACTTAATCTAATATTTTATACCTTAAAATATTTGTAAGGGTAAAATGGACATTTTTCCGTTCATCAAGATTTTTTTTTTTTTTCCAATGCTCCACTTCTTTTGTATAACAATGTGCCCTAGTCGTTGTAAGCCAGTCTTCTTATTTCGTTTTAAGCTAGTCTTCCTGATTTGGGGTTAAAGCGTCCTGCGTCACTTGGAGAAGAAGCTTCCCCATCACTAACGTAGCAATGACACGCGGGAAGAACATTGTAGTTGCACCGATACTCCTGCATACATGGCATGTCAAAATCGACAAAGTTGAGGAGGAGATAGAGCTATTGAAGTCCAGGTACGAGTTCTCTGCCGACATCTTTCAAGTTATTACAGAGGAGGTCGACGTTGTCCAAAAAGATAACTTGCGACGGCGGTTACGGTCGGAAGGACAAAAATTACACAACATTAGGTCTGCTGAGCTGAAGGTGTTAAAGGATTTTTCTGCGTCCATAACACCCTTCAGTTGGTTTGAAAAATGGGAGTGTTCTACAGCTGCAGAAATAAGACATACCAAGCAAGCTGCATAGCCTACCATAGAGGAAGCTCCTGTACATGCCATTTCAGTAGAATCAGTTCCTGAAGGTTACAGTCCTCGAAGAATATCAACTAAAGAAGGCATAAACGAAGATCAGTTGAGAATAGTTGTTCAGTCACAGACAGAGAATGTTGACGATTTGCCAA
>JAMKPZ010009034.1:0-14569 GCA_024699675.1 Amphibolis antarctica | reverse complement strand
AAGTTAATTAATTTTTTCAGTATTTTTTCATTTAATTAATTTTTTAATGTGCTCTATGTTTAGAAGAAAAAAGAACTAATGCGAATAGGTAAAGTTTTCAAAAGAAAAAATATCTTGTTTTTCTTTTGAGCAATTAATAAAATTGAACAGAAAGTGCACTGTCTTCGGATGCAAGAAGAAGGGATTTGATAAGAAATATAATTTACAATTTCATCAACCATCTCCATATGTAACAGATCTTGCCACTCAACAATTAAATTCCTACCCATGATAAGCAGAATAGTGTGAGGCATGTGAATGTTGAGTAAGGGACGGTTATTATTTCGTAATTTGTACCAATCAAATTAAATTCTCTAAACAGGAAATATATGATGTCAATAAAAAATATTGACATCTGTTTTATACAAAAATTACATTCTGAAAATGTATACTACATGATTACAATTTATAGACACAAACTCACCAAAATACGATCAACAATAAGTTGCACAACAAGCTGCTCTTGGTCTTCTCGGTTGAGGTCAGGAGCTGGTCCAACAATGCAATTAATAGAAATTAGGGACTAGCATATATAGACTTCGGCAAGGATTATGCCTCCAAGAAAATACCACCATCCAATTCCTTGTTAATTTTTCCACAAAGAAGCATTTGTCAAATGATGGAAACAACCTTAAGTTGGGAAACCCAGCGATCCAGGTTCATGTATGTGGGAATACCATAAATTGGTTTCCATATAATGACTTCAAAAAATATTTTCAAATTTCCTTGTTTTGGAAATTTAAAAAATTTAGTTCTTGAAATATGAATTTTAGGACGCAAATTTGTTGAATGAGAACATTAACTACAAGCATGCAACTCAGCAACATAGATGTGAAAGTGAAAACCAAGATTCAATTGGGCAACTTATGAGCTTACCAACTCCCTTTGCCTTTATTCTGAGCTTATCAACCATTTGCAGAATCGTTACTTTTTGGTCATTTTCTTTCATCTCTTGAAGTACTAAGATTATGATTCTCGCATGGGCTGAAAAGTGAAACAGGAAAACATTCAGAAAAATATGATTAAAACACAAAAAGAATATAAATGCAGCATTAATTACCGAACAGAAAAGCCAAATTGACTGACATGTGTTCCTTATTTTTATAAAATAACTATCAAACATTTCTATTTACCAGAATGTGGTGTTATACATCATACTAACTTTATCAGCTTACAAAAAGAAAATTGCCATACCCCAAAATGAAATGATGAAAGATTAAAAATTCTATGGATTTTGTTAGATTGGGTGAATAACAATAACTCATGTCATAACCCCAATATATATATCAGTTGGTGACATGAATCTTTTTCTTTCATGTATTTCTATTTAAGGTCAAATTATAAAAATTTAAATATTTTTTTACAATTCCTAAGTAATTGTAGGCCTTCCTCTACTTCTGTTAGTTTCTTTTATACTAATAAATTCTTCTCTTCTAATTGATGTATCCTTCAGCCTCCGAAGGATATGATCAAAGCACATTTTCTCTTATTTTATCTTCAGTTGGTACAACTTCTACTCTATTTTAAATAATTTTTTTTTAATTTGTCCCTTATAGTATTATTACTCATTCATGCAAGCATTTCTATTTTTGCGACACTAATTTTTTTCATATGGTCATACTTTATAACCTAGCATTTTAAATCATAGAGTCAAACAAATAGCAGTTTTAGAGAATTTTCCTTTTAATTTTATGAAAATCCAGTTATAATATATACTCTAGAAGTATTTCTCCAAATCCTCTGAATAATATATTCTATAATTTCTCTATTACCACTTATTATAGATCTTAAGATGAGTCAAACTTTTATGAATTCTATGGACATCATATACTTTCATCATTATTTCTATTTTTATTGAACTTATAAATCATATATTCGATTTTTGGTGAACTCAGTCTAAATCCTTTGAACTCTAAAGTATCTTTTTATAATTCCAATTTAAAATTAATTCCTACTTTACTCTTTTTTAAAAAAAAATTCCTACTTTACTTTCATCAACAAAACCTGTGTTATTAGCAATTAGCATATGTTAAGGTATCTCTCGTTTACATTTCCTTAGTTATTTCATCCATTAACTAAGACTCTTGTGGTGGTTTCCTATGGTTAATTTTTAATAGAACAACTTTCTGCTTATTTGTTCTGCATTTTTACAGTGACCCTATTTGAATAATGACGAAATGCAAACTACCAATGGGAAATGAAATGATGCAACCCGCAGTCTTCAGAAAAGTTTGCTTAAAATATGATTAACAAAACAAAAGAGAAAATTAGAAATGGCTCAAGCATGTGCATATTTTGAGAAGATTCCAAAAGCAGATTATTATAAAGCATGATTTGAATGTACAGAAAAATTTATCAAAAAATATATAAACTAAATTATGTCAGGGAGGAAAAAGGAATGTCATCATACATGTAACATCCACTTCATTAACCTGAGGTCCATGTGCACAGTTATCACACATCCCTGGGAAATACTTCTGAAGTGAGAATTGCCTTAAAACAAAATGAAACTGAGATGAATAGAGAGATAAGAGAAAATATCTTGCCATTGCAATCTCGTAGTGGCTCTCCAAAATGCCTAAAGAAGGCATTACGTCGACAATTTCGTCTAGACTGAAGAAAAATAGAAGGCCAGCAGACCAACATGTATAAGCAATAGTTTTAATGCAAAAGCATGTATTTGACAAATGAATTATGTTTGATAACGTTTTAGATAACAAAGAACGAATGGAAGCCATTAAATTTACCAGTTCACTCTATATTGAATATCGTAAAGCCTTACAAACTGGATAAAGATGATTATTTCTTTTTCCAACTGATGGAAAAATGACTAATTTTCACAGCACTTCCTAGACAAGATTCTATGACCAAAAATCAATGCATTGTTAATTCTTGAACAAAGTAATCTTGGTCCTAATAAAGGCCTTCCATAAATCTTGGATGGATAACTTAGACAACTCCAAAGACGTGAATTAATGAACACTGAAAAAATTGAGGTCTTTACTATTAACCCTACCGACAAAAGGACAACTTTAGTTGACAAATGGCAGGACATTTTTGAGAAGCACCTTTATAGCTTTCCATAAAGTTACACACGCGGATGTAGGGCAGTTTTGGCTCATATTTTCTCAGCTATACTTGTTCTGATAGATTTGCAGTGATGCACATAAGGAAACAATTTATTTCACTTACATTGGAATGACTATACATTAACTAGAATGCCAGAATAAATAACTACTTTGGTTATCGGTAAAGTGAAAGCTGTCCTGTTTCAGATAAATCTTTCTATTTGGTCATAACCATAGATCTCTAGATTGGTTTTTTTGGTACCCGACCTGGCAATTGGAATCATTGGACGTAATACCAAAAATCCTTTCAATCAACCAATTTCAGATCACAAGATTGGATCTAGACTGGTGTATCAATTTATTCCAAGGATTTTTTGTATGTTACAAAACTAAATCGGCCAATCCTTTAAAAGGATTGGTCGATCCTTTTCACCTGCCAGTAGCAATTGCTAACTTGGAGCTGCAAGTGATTTTGTCCCCTCTCTTTCTTTTCAATCTCCTTGATCTCCATTTCAATTGTATAGATTTTTGTGTTTACAAAATAGAAGGCTCTCGATATACATTCCAAAGGTGTTTCTTGGGAGAAGATATCAAATCAACACTTGATTTCTTTTCTACAACTCTATCTTACAGTGGATTCACTTTTTCATCTCATTTCTTTCATTTTAAAGTAGATCTAAGATATTTATGCTATCTCTCTCTTGTGATGTATTTTTAATTCTGAGAAAGGTTTGGGCTTGTCTCCTTGCTTGTAACTCAATTGTCATCATCATCAATTTTTGCAGGCTGCCCTTGCTCAATGAATAAAATTTAGGGGTTTTTCTTGTAAGAAAAAAGATATTTATGCTATGTTTTAAGTTTTTTACAAGTTTTGAATATGAATATCTATGATTTTTTACGGTTATTAGTGAATATATTAGAGAATATTTGTGATTTTCAGTAAATATTAGTTATTTTCGGTTAATATATAATGAATTGCATTGATTCAATTTGATCAATTATGAAAAAGGTGATGTTTGAACTTACCTGTAGTTGTCAAAATGTTGAGTGGAACAGATTGCAGTGTGGGTGACCATGAGCAAAATCTTGACAGAAATGAAGATCCTAGTTAGTTCTATGGGTTTCCTATTGATAACAACAAGAGGAAGAATCAATGCAATTACTGTGGAAAGAAAATAAGAGGAAGTGGCATATTAAAATTGAAACAACTACTAGTTGGTGCCCACAGTAATGTCATGAAGTGTCCTTCATGTCCTATCATTGTCAAAGATTAGATGAAAAAATATATTAAGGGATACAAAGGCAAAGAAGAGTAAGAAGAGTAGAAGAGATATACAATTAAGAAGTATCTTGAAACAGGAGGACAAGGGAATTCTATATCATGGTAGAGGAGAATAGAATTGGAAATATTTGATGTCTATTCTTGTTGATGATAGCAGTAAAGACATTGACCATCCACCTAATACAGTGAAAATTTATAGAGAGATAGTGATGCAGTACAGATAAGAACAAAGACAGAGAACAATTTAGACCCTTACAAAATACTTAAATATCTAGAAACTTTGAAAGGAAGACATTTGGTACATGTGCATTGCTTAATTTAAATGGAAAGGGAATTGAAAGTATGTTTAGAACCTATAGTCAAAGATTTGGTTATCTAAACAAGGCAATTGCAAGAGGAGACATACATAATCAAAGAATATTGAGAGGGATGTGGATAAATGCTAGAAAAAAGGTAAAAGTTGTATCAAAATTCATGTTTTACAATGTATCTTTGCAAATACAATAAAAAGGCCATATCTATATCATATGGTAGATTTAATTGTGAATGAAAGATCAAGTATACAAGCACCAATCTTTTCAAAGGTGACAAACAAGTACTTAAGTTCAACAAAGGATAAACTCAATGATAACATTGATACTTTACGGTAGCAATGACTCTCATGTAGAGTGTCACCATCATGTGTGATGTATGGATGTTTGCTACAAGAAAATTGATCATTAACTTCATGATATACTATGATAGATGAATTATTTTCTTAAGTTCATCAATGTGTTAGAGTATGTCAAAGACTGTAAGTATATAAGTAGATTGATTTCTAATGTTATCAACAAGGTTAAACCATCAAATATTGTACACGTGATGACAGATAATGGTGTCAACATCAAGAAAGCTAAAAAGAAAATAATGGATAAGTACCTAGATTTTTGAACACATTATGCAACACATTGTATTAATCTTATATTAAAGGACCTTAGAAGAACAAAACTCATAGGAAAGACTGTAAAATCAGCTTGGCTTGTAACCAATTACATCTACAATCAATCATTCCTACATTCATACATGAGGTTACTAAAAGTAAAATGCTAAAACTTAGTAACAACACAGATAAAGAGACAATGGGACGAGAATCCAATTCATCTTTATCACAAATCTTCAAAAATTTACAAATAAATGATCTAAAACCTCAACCTTAAAGTTAAGATCCTTACATACATAGTTCCCAGGAAGAATCACAGTCTATCTAATTACTACCCTAATAGTGCATTGATAAATCTATAATCATCACATGAGCCAAGCTTCTATACTTTTGTCAACATAGTGAAGGAGATATAAGATTCAATTATGAAGTATACGACCCTTTTCAACCATTAACAAAACAACTAGCACAAAAACAAGACTATGATGATATGACTCCATAGCAACCTCCTTATCTGATGTTAAAATACTTCATCATTTCCTATGAATGAGATATCTTGTACACATAGCTAATTCAAAATATTACTAGTGAGTTATAGAGTATCATATGGGTCATCTATAGGGCAACCAAATGTTTCAACAATATTTTGATGCGAGGACAAAGCTACGACCCTATAAGGCATTCAACTTGAAATTGATCTTGATATGATTTGATTATATTTTAAATCATTTGACATTATCGACTACTTTTTTGTTATTTCTATATGATTTGTCTTTTCTCATGCATATGACTACTATACCTCTATCTAATTGACATATATGCATGATAATTGTCTAATAAATTTGCTTAAGTATGTTTGTATGTTTATATAGCTTATTTTATCTTATCTTCAAATTTTAAGTAGAAATTTGGAATTATTTTGTTGCTTCCACAAAAGTATCATATTTTCGCAATACAATTCTTGATGCATTTCCTTTTTCAAAGGGATCAATCCTCCATACAATACTGATACTTTATTCAGTGGTCATAACCCAAAGCCAAATCTTGGTTTGGATGATCTCTACGCATTGCCGAACAGCTTCTTATTTAGAATGTTAAGTCCATCAGTCTATAACTTGATATATTGTATCACGTTTTAACAAAAAGACTTTGTGCTTCTTAAATCAAATTAACAATAATTCTCATAAAATGAATTGCTAAACAAAACATACCTGACAATACCGGACCATATCATACAGATTTTGCAAGCCAGAATTCTCATAGAAGACCATTGAACTCTGATTGGAAAGATAAAAGCTCACATTAATTGCAAGAATCTTAAAGGCACTGGTACATGGGAAGTTCACTAAACACATACTGCAGTTTACCTGTCTAGGAACATCACCAGGCCTATAATATAGAATGCACTCTGAAGGAAGCCCATCTCGACCAGCTCGGCCACTCTCCTAGCGACAAAGAGATGAGAGGGAAGGAATTTGCCTAAAGCAAAAGAAAAGCAAGGACAATACCTGATAGTACGTTTCCATTGATTTGCTGAGGCTATGATGGATGACAAACCTGACTAAAGAAAACTGCTTCAGTCACTCTTATCCATGGTATAGCTCCAAAGTCTTAAATCAATAAAAAAAAATTAAAATAACATTCAAAATTTTGAGTTTTATTATCAAATAAAATAGACGGTGAGAATGTGGCTATGAGAACTTAGAATATAAATCTCCAAAATTTTAAGTCATGTCCTACTGACAGTTGGCCCATCACTGCACTATATCTGAATTTTCACATCTCTGTACTATTTCTGTATTGCCACCAAAGTACCCCTGAATTCATGAAAATATTAATGCAGAAACTTAGCATATATGACAGAGTAAAAAAAGGATTTGTTATGAAAAACAGCTTTTACTAGTGTGGAATGCTATAAGGCATAAACTTAAAAATGATTTTACTGAGAATAGAGTAGAGATACACCTACTGAAGATAAAGATAAAGAAAAACAGTTTAAGTGATTTGGTTATATCCCTAGAAAGCCAAAGAATACACTAGTTAGGAGAGGAAAATTAATTAGTGTAAAAGAAATTAAAAGAAGTAGAGATAAACCGAAAATTACTTAGGAATTATAAGAAAAGATTTAAACCTATGTAATTTAATTGAAGATTTTGTTATAAATAGAAATGCTTAAAAGAAAAGGATTCAAATGGTTGATCCCATGTAGCGAGATTATGGCTCAAATCGTTGTTGTTGTTATTGTATTAGTGTGAAATGCCAAGAAGCTTTCAAGACGTAAATAATGAAATCAGTGAGCCTTTAATAGAAAGGTGATAACTATTGACATCTGCATGAAACAAATGTGAAATGTGAAATGTGAAATGAAGGATGTCATTCACTCACCATCTGGTTTATTGATACCCATTCCAAATGCCACCTGCATGGTGAATCATGAATTATTGTATGACCCATGAGGAGAACCAAAACGTGATAGCATGATCCACGTACCGTACCAACAATGACCTGCAACTTATTCTTGCTCCACCTAAAAAGTAATACAGGAGAATATGATGAAGAATTTCACACCAGAATGTGTTCTAATTATGGTACATGGAAGAAGCAATGAGTATTTTGTTTGACGAGAGAGGATATTTTCTCAAAGGGAAATTTTCTTTCTAGTTTCGTAAATACATGTAAAACATATACTGAACAAGAAACTAGAAAATTTTATGAAACAATTTTGATAAAGAAGATGAACTTTCAGTCTGGCAAGAGAACTCAGAAATCAATAGCTTCCTTCCATAGAGGGGGCATGTGGACCCAGTTAAACTTATGAAGCCCTCTCAACTCTCACCAAAATTAAAGCATTGATATTTTGATTTCATAAACCCTAAACCTAAACAAAGATTTCTTTTCTGTAAATACAAGAACAATGGATGAGTAGAATAGATATTATGCATGTAGAATACAAAGAGCAGTAAACAAAGTGCAGAGGAGATAGAAACTTCTTTTTCCTACATCTCGAAACAATCAAAATCGGTATCTTGAAAGAAAATATCTTAATGAAGTTCTTAAATCCACTTATGCAAGAACAGACCTTGTGTGAACTTTCTCACGAGCAAATGTATCCATATCAGCATGGTAATGATTGGCTGAAATTCCTCTTTGAAGCAACTCCTTAGCAACCTGTAGTTCATGAATGGGTGAATAAGTAAATGTTATAAATGCTACGCACCTATTTCAGAACAGATATACATTGAATAATGCATAACTTTTTCAAGCAATATACAAAGCACCTATCATATAAAGAAAAATAGAGTAAAAAATTTTAGCTCATCAAGAAAATAAGCCAAGAAATAATGCATAATATTGCTGTCCTAATAACTTTTTGCAGCCCTTTTTACTAGTATGCCTACAGCATATAAGTACCATTCATCTGTATGCAGCTCATATAGCACACAGGCTTGGCTGCCAGTCATTTGAATCGTCAAATAAAAAGAGATTGTCATGAAAAGACATATTTATACCACAATGTTGTAAAAATGGAATAAAAAGCCATTTAAACATCATTTAAATGTTTTTCATCCCAATTTATATTGTTTGTGGAAAAACTTGAAAAAATAGCCATTTCCATTTACTTTTAGCTTTTTTCCAAAAAAAACTGTTTAAAACCCAATATATTAAAAAACAAATTTAGATTTCAATAAGTATAATGTTAGTTTCCCAATTTTTTACAACACTTATGATAAATTGCAAACATCATTCCTTTCTATATTAGCGTGTATCCAAGTATCCATAAAGTTGTACGCTCACAGTTGCTTCTCCAAAAGTGAAGGAATCATTTAGAACTTTTGTTAAAGGGAGAGAAGAGATTATATCAAATTATGCACAATAATATATTAATATTTCATCAATGTCATGCCAAAAGAATATTGTGTTGTGTAATGAACATTAATGACGGCAGGTGTTGTTTAAAAGCTTATCTAATGAGTCTTGCTTAATGTGTTTGGAAGGAATAAAAATTTGGACTTTGTTTGAGTTCCTTTGAATTTGATCCTCACATTATAATATTCAACTCCAAATATTTTTTATCAAAGGAACAACTGAAAATAAGGCATTTTTTGCAGGATAATGCAATAAATGTGCTAAACCAAGCCAGAAAAACAGCACCTGTTCGCACTCCTTTCTTGTGAAGCAATAAACAATTCCGGACTCATTATTTGGATATGATTCTCGAATAAAATCAGCAATTTCGTCAATAACTACTTTTGCAATCGATGATTTCCCATGGACCTGGTAGGAAAAAATCAGTCATCTAAAAGGAGATATTATTGATAAAAATTCCAAAAAATATGAATAAAATCATGTTCATTACTTTATAGAAAAGATTAGATCTGTTAACTGTGCTAACAAACTTAATGCATCTGGGGATATGCAGCATTTCTATCAGATCTATTTGAACTTTTTGTGTAGCAGTTGCCTGCAGATGTGAAAACAAAGAATGCCAAATATAATAACATAATTTTATCAAGAATAACAATAATTTATAAATAATAAATCCTATATTGAGGAAAATGAGAAATACCGTTAAAGCAACAACTGGGACATTAGGAAATTGCATCTTTAAGATGCCAAGATTTTTGTAGTCAGGACGGAAATCATGTCCCCATTGGCTACAACAGTGTGCCTCCTGCAAGAAAATCATGAGTCAATTGTATCACGTGCTTTTTGAGTGCTTTTCACATGCCATCAGTTTATTAATTTGTTGACTATAGGTCTCTAACAATAACGTACTAAGTGGAAAGTGCAGAAAAAATATGATGCAAAGTCAAATTTTTCATGTTATGAATGTAATTAACCAGCAGTTGGGATTTGGTGACCAAATGAATATGCAGAGCAGATCCGATCAGGTAATAATTATCAGTCACATTTAACAAGGACGAATGAACAAGGTGTGGTAAAGAGGATGTCTAGGAATATCCACATTCCTGATATTAAGTGCAATATTTTATGCTTGTGTTACTTACATCAATTGATATGAGGGAAAGACGACCAGCATGATGACACTTTTCAAGCTTAGACATGAACCTTTTGCTCTTTGATATTTTTTCTGGAGTAACATACAAAATCTTAAGATCACAGTCTCCTTTTTCAAGAGCTTTGTATATAAATTTCTCATCCTCCTTGGTAGTGGTTGAGGTCAGCATATGAGCTGGAATTCCTAATGCCGCCAATCCCATCACCTATAAATAGGCAGAACCAAACAAAAGATAAATCACAGAAACTAAGGACTTGAAACCCAACAAATTGTTTTACTTGTCAAGATACAAGCACCTGGTCTTGAATTAAGGAAAGTAGAGGACTAACAACAAGGGTTAGACCATCACGAAGAACAGCAGGAAGTTGGTAACAAAGGCTTTTCCCACCACCTGCAGCCATTATCACCAGAACATCTCTTCCACTCATGATAGCATTTACTATCTGGAAATTTTCATCTAACTTTAGCACAAAGAACAAAGAAGAATTTTTCTCAAAGAGCACAGAGCCAGTGAATGGTTCAACAGATGAAGTACATGATCTAGCAGTAAGATCCAATTTATAAATGCCAGATTTTGATTGGAATCATCAAGTAACAACTATAAGCACACTCAATGTGAAATTCCATCTTCTAAGAAAATGCATTTCTTATTATTTCTATTATTGAAAATGCAACTCAAGATAATGAAAGGGAAACATCCATGATTCAAACATAAAACATTCAGCCAAAATTATATCAATATCGTCAAAACAAAAACAATTGAAAATAAACCAGATCCATATAACTTCAGAAGAATATTAAAAATGTTACTGGAAATATAACCATTAAGAAGAAAGGATCTAACCTCTCTTTGATTTGCACGATAATTACTCAAACCAAAAATATTAAATCTGATGTCATCTGCGTGAGAGTCCCACTCGAACTTTCCTGACCAATCTTCACTTGGGTTTGGAGTGCTGTCAGTTATAGAGATTTCTTCATCTTTGGAATCCTCTAACAATGCCTTCAATTCTGACTGCCTATTGTACAGACTCTCTTGCCTATCAAGCAAAAATTTTATCTGCTCTGAAATATAAAATTTGCATAGAAATTTGTTATAATATACCCAGGCATTTGTAGGAGAGATGAGTAATGAGTGTAGCATTACAAACAAAAGACTTGTTCTAACGATATGTCCATCTCCACCAGCACTCTTATCACAATCAACATTTGTGCACGTTGATGAAGCATGACATTTCACAACATTAATAACTCAATTTCCTTCAATTGGTTACGTAGATATATAGAAAATTTTTCAAGCCAAACCCACATCATATTGCATGTAGCACAAGCATTGAGCAGAACAAATAACTGCTTAATAGAGTGCCATGAGCTTCATGCCAAGAAAACATTTGCTTCCAAATAATGAAGAATCTCTTCCAAAAAAACGCCTTATTCAGGAGCTCAATCAAAACTGCCTGCGCATCATTCAGTTTGATCATCTCTCAATGAGAAAAGGTTGTTATATGGTATAAGAAAATGCGGTTGTACTTTGTATTTACCCCGAAATGCAACAGATGTAAGTGGGGACTGATCCTTTCCTGACGAAGATCTCTAAATTCCGTTGCAAGTACCGCATATCATGTTCAAACACCGGGTATTTGCTACACTAGCAAGACCATTTTCCTAGATTTGTATCCATTTTCCTAGATTTGTAACCATGTTCCTAGATTTGACGTTCCTACTTTCCATCTCAATTCTCAAGACATATTCCCCACGACGTTGCATCGCAACCGATAAAGGAGACTTATTCCATTCACATTGTGCAATCCTGCGTCTATGAAAAATAAAACATGGCCATTCAACGCTCCCACATGCGCCCCCGCGCACGCCGTGCTACGTAACTACTAATCTAGATTTCGTCGTAAAGGCCACAACTTTAAAAAGAACAAAAAACGATTAATACAGTATCAACGGCGTCGCCAAGTTCAAAACCTCCACCAGAATCCACCCCCATGTTCTCCTCCACTATATGAGTTAAAAATCCAAGCGGCCAGAGACGATGCGGAAAGGGGAGGGGGGCGCGAAGAAGATGGACGACGATAGACCTACCTCGAACCTCGTCCAACTCCGCCTCCACGCGAAGGAGCTCCTCCTCGACCTCCGCCTCCATCGCCTCCGCTCTGCTCAAAACGAGGGAGCAGCGGGAGTCATCGAAACACGACACAGCAGCCGAATTGCTTTTTTCTGGGAGATTTTTCCAGTTTTCTTTTTCAAGCGTCCATGGCCATGGGTGTGTTTGTCGTAGGTTTCGTTTGTACGGCATTTTTACGAAATGAGTCAAAAGAATTTTCAAAATATATAATTTATAATAAAATAATAATGATATTGGTTTAATTTTATAAATAATAAAAAATATAAAAATTATTTAATAAATATATGATAAAATATATCATAGAACGTTGTGATATATATAGTAAAAAATGTAATTATATAGTGTCAAAATACAAAAATTGTGTTTGTCTCTGCATTTTGACATCATATTATCACTTTTTTTTACTATACGTTTTACGGTGTATTTATTAAACAACTTTTATATTTTTTATTATTCATAAAATTAAACCAATATTATTACTCTTTTATCATAAATAGTATATTTTATCGTAAATCGTAAAACTTAACTCACCTCACAAAAATGTCTAAACAAACAAAGTGAAAAACAAACACAGTTGTAAAATTTTTCGCTGTATACATCAATTTTTTACCATGTATTTCAATTTTTCACTGTATATTACAATAATTTATAGTAATATTTACCAAATAACTTTAATATTTTACACTAAAAATTATAAAAAATACTTACATTGTATATCATATAATTTCTTAAAAAAAGGTAAATATCATATCACCTAATTTTACCTTTACAATAAATACACTTTACATTATTAAGAGTAATTTTTGAGTTTGAAAGTGATGATGTTATATAAAAAAGTTATTTTGAAAATTTATCTATATCAACATGACATGTAAAAGTGATTTTTAAATTTAAGAATGAACTTGCCAGACGAAGCTGATCATGCAAAGCGAAAATAACTATATTTGGTTACATATAGTTTTAATGCTATTATTGTTTTAAGTTACATATAATTTTTTATCATTTTAATGAGAAAATATTTTCTAATGATATTATTAAAGTTATTTTTTTAATAATATTTTAATTTAATAATTCAGATTTCTATTACATTTCAATAATTATGTTTAACAGCCTCACAGTGTTTGACCAATATGTAAGTAAGGGAGATTCAAGTGCATTTGATTGTTTTTAAATTTTTTAATAATTTATTTAACTAACATGATCTTAATTTCTCTCCTTATGTATATTACATTTACTGTCTAACTAGTGTTTTTAAATTTACACCTACAAAATACTATATTTGACAACTACAAACATTTTCCCTTACACCTTCATTAACTAAGAAGTCGTAAATATTTCTCTTAAAATTCTCGTAACACATCATTACCTCATTAAATCTTTCATTTATTATCCCTTGAATCTCTTCTTGGTCTTTCTACCATATATATATATATATATATATATATGAGAAAATGACTGATGTATTCATTTCACTCACTCTATTACTCTTCAAGGAAGAAAATCGATTTGTGTGACGAGTTCATATAAGATGAGATTTACATTTTACAAAAAATTACATAATTTATCATGTAAATATTTTAAAATAATTTTTTAATATAAAATATTAAAATTATTTAATAAATATTACTGTAACATAATGTAATATATAATGAAAAATAAAGATACATACTTAAAAACGCTTAAACAGACAAAACCTAAAATGACACCTCAAATAAACACTTTTGTGTAGGCATATTTTATTCTGCAACCCCTCCTCTTACCAAAATTCAAATTCTAACAAAATTATTGACAAAAATATTAAAACATTATTGCAAACATTTACATTTCTTTATTAAAATAGATCCCACTTTTAATCATAGCATTCACCCATGAATTTATTAAAAATCAATAAAATTTTAAGCATCTAGGGAAAATTATCTGTGAATGTCTACATAACCTTCAAACCCAATTTATCTGAAGCGGATGTGTTTAATGGTTTTCACCAAATTCTGCACTTGAAACAGGTATCTTGAAACAGGACAAGGCAGACAACACGCCCTCCACGTTCATGAGGTCCATCCACATGAGAGTGAAAGCTCCACAAACCATTCACACCGACAACGCGCGT
>JAMKPZ010008947.1:0-10394 GCA_024699675.1 Amphibolis antarctica | reverse complement strand
CACTTAATAAATCAACTTTTCTAACTAACCTGTAATCGATGTTAAACGAAAGTATAATCAATGCACTTAATAAATCAACTTCTCTAACTAACCTGTAATCTGTCGGTAGATCCAACGCTAACTGACGTCCTTCCGTATTCCATTCGATAACTTCAAAAAAATCCTTGACAAATGAATCACAAATCTCAAATCCTTGAGAAATGCAGTACGTCACGTCACTAACGTTAAAATCGCAAATCCTTGACGAAGGGACTTCCAGTGGATTGCGCAGGTGAGGATCATTGGGGAAAATGAATCGTTGTTTTTTTTTAAAAAAATAAATAAATAGACTACTTTTACGCGGGTGTCATTGGCCGAAGGATTTTTTTCTACGTGGACTTTTTTTTTTCGAACACTCTCTCTCTTCATCAAATAACCGTTAATCTTTCATCCAACTGAGTTCTGTAAACATCTACATAACCATTAAACCCTATATATATACCCATTTTATGCAATGTACGTTGATATTAATTAGTACCAATTTTGCTATAATGTTACAGGCTTTTCTTTCCCGTGACGTTGGTTTGTTAAATGTTAATGGTATTTTATTATTGAATTGATACTAATTCGATGCGACATTGATTTCTGGGCATGGAATGCCGTGTACCTCAAAGTCAATTATAGAAATACACGTAATTAAGTACATTTTTTCCTCTCTTTCGATACCGCGATCGATTTTATGGTACTACTACTCATCTTGGCTTAAACTTACGAATTAGCTAAATGTAAAACTGAAGGAAGAAGCATCTGAACAACGACAGTTCAATCGCAGCAGGAAAATCAAAATCTAAGGAGAACATTAACGCCTAGAAAATACGCCAGACATTCATTCACTTATTTTCTTCAATAAATTAATTGGCAAATATGGAATACATAAACTTGTGCATGCTTACCGAACATACACGCGTGCTTAGAGCTAGACGCAGAGATCAAATAAAAAGGGTACGTGGGATCCTGGATCTCTCTTGCTCTTCACGAAGCGCCTGAAGCTGCTGCCCTCGTTTCTCCCGGCGCACCAAGCTGGATCGGGAGGCTGACGGCAGCACGTGGTAGTGTTGCTGTAGTCTCTGCGAGCAAATAATTGGAAATTAGTTAAGATTATTATTGAGTTTAGAATCAATTAATTAATAAGAAGAAAATGAATTAATTAGTGAATTGATTGCACACACTTAATTAGGGACCGCATGCTGTCTTGTTTAATTAGTTGCTTGCTTACCCATGAGGGTCCTGAGAAAAAAGAAGCCAGTGCCAATGGCAACATAGCTTAGGAGGAGGACGAGTCCTTTCAGGTAGTGAGAGGTTCCATCCTGCGTGATGGTAATTAATTAATTGAACAACATGATAAGAAGCTGTTTTCATGTAAACGAAGACGGACATGTAGATATACAAGCATACATACCTGCAAGATGAAGGCAGTCAACAACACGGATAGCAGCAATGAGCCGGTCGGGAGGAGCTTGAAATCCAGATCCATGGGCACACCCATTATCCAGGCCACTACCACACTTAGGGGAACCTGAGTATGGTGATATCATCATGCACCCCGGCATCAGTACATGTCAGTGTATGTAATTAACTACTGTCCGGCTTCAGATTAATTAATTATTCACATATATATACACATGCATGCATAAAGTACACAGTAGATCTTGATGGTCAAAATTAAGTGTTAACTTCCACATGCCAAATTGTGAGATATCATGATTGATACCATCTCATTTCAATTTAAGCAAAAATCAAACATAACCAATTATTAAAAATAGGGAAAAACACATCCATGGAGATGGATGGCTGGAGCTTCAAGGGAAAAAAAGGTGCACATGCTACTCACCACAAACATACAGATCTGGGTTGCTGATCCCAAGGAGACGCCTAAGGTGATGTTCTGTATATATACGCACATTAATCGAAGCTTTTCAAAAGAATCAGCCTGATGGATCGATGTGTACCAGCTTGTTCTTGTATGCGAAAATGATGGCGCCTGCATGCTCGGCGGCATTTCCGACGATGGGGAGTATTATGATGCTAATGAAGCTCACAGACAGTCTCCATGACTCCGATGCTTCCTGCCAGCAAATATGTATTCAATTGATGATGTACGTATTTTGTGTGTGTGTGTATGCATGCTAGATATATCGATTGGATTGATCATACAAACCATGCATTATCATGACCATTAAACTTGTTTTAGATTTAGAGGTAACAAGTGTTTATGTACCTCGATGGTGTCAATGACGTACTGCGATAGCACAGAGACAACCGCAGTCATCCCCAGCAGCCATGTGATTCCACTGGCAAAGCCTATGACCGGAGTATCCTCCAAGGTGACATCATCATTCTCATCATCATCATCATTATCCACCTGATGTATTGCAAGCACGCAATGAATCTAGCATCAATTCAGTCGTGCAAGACACATGCGTACCACATATTGTTGATTAGGCTAATTGGTTACCTGCTGATCAGCCACAAACATCTGGCTATGTGTCTTGAGCTGGAATAAGATGTAGATGACATAGACAAAGAGCATGGCAATGCTGCACACTCTTGACAACCCCAAGATTGTTGAAGAGGTGACTTCTTCAGTCAATGTCATACCGTTGATGCTCTGACGAAGCATCAACGGCAGCGAGTGGCACAAGACGCCCAAGAGCAGAAGACCCATGCTCACATCTGCTTGCTTCTGCACATACATATGTGTATATATGTGTGTGTGTAGTGATTACTTAATCCAAAAATTGACTCGATCATACATACCCGATTATAGACTTGCTCCTTGATGGTGGCAATATTGGCAAGACTGCCGAGAAGCAGGGACGAGCCGAGGACGAGGAGGAGGTTGGAAAGGATAGATCCGATGAGAGAGAACTTGACAACCGTGATCTTGCCGTGGTAAAGGGCAAACAATGCGATGATGAGCTCTGTTGCGTTCCCGCAGGTGGCGTTCAACAGCCCTCCCACTGCATCCATCGAACAAGATTAATCATATCATCACATACATACGTATGATATGTATGTAGGGGTCAGTGAAATATATATAGTTATTTATGTACAAGATGGTATAGGATGTCAATTACACATACGCACCAGTTGGGCCGGTGTAATATGTGATTTGCCTGAAATGATTGACAATCGAGGAATTAGTCCGAGACAGATGTACGCATGAGTAACAATCGAGTAACTGTGCCTACTCGGTGAGGAAGCTGAGACGTTCAGCCAGAGGAATGAGTCCCAACAAGCTCAATGCAAACTGCCACGCCTGCATTAAAATTTTGGCAAAATTCAATATCGAAGGGTTTTTTAATAATAATTAAGATGTCTAAACTCAGCTAAAATTACCATCATCCAACAACGGAAATGGTTGTTAGTCACCTGCTAAGATCTTAACTAAATTCACAAAAATACAGCCTATGTAGAAATAGTTGTTAGTCATCTGCTAAGATCTTAATTAAATTCACAAAAATAGAGACATTGTAAAAAAGAGGAGAGAATTCAACACACTGATTGACGGGAATGTGAAGCATCGTTTTGGGAAATAATCAATTAACACTCACACTCCCGAAGTGCAAGTGACTGGCAGCGACGGCGAGAGGGATGGCGGGGAAGAGCAGGGAGAGTTTGGTCCCTAGGAAGATCTCCTGCAGGTTGGCCAGGGCGTCCCTGAGGAGCCCCCACTTGAGCTTGGACACCAGAGTCATGTCCGACTTCTTGCGCAGGGAGGAGGAGGACATGTTGTGCGCCGTCCTCACCATGTGTCTCAGCTCCGTGCTCGACCCCTTCGCGCTTATACCGATCGCAGAGGCGGCAGGCGGGGCTTGGCCGTGGAGCATCACCGTGGAGTTCTCCGTGGAGGGATCGCGAGGAATGCGGGCGCACTGATATGTGAGTCCTCTTGCCGCTGTGAGATCCCCATTCCCCAGTTGCCGGGGTGCATTTATACAATATATGATAAACAATGGCTGTATTTATCCTTATATTTTGATATTACGTAATTATATTTTTAATTATATATTATAATATTTTAAATATATTAATTAAATAATTTTTATATTTTTTATTATTTATAAATTTAAAATAATATCATTATTTTTTAAAACTCAACAGACCTTCGAAAATCAAACGAACCCAATGATAACGGATAGGTGAGTGCCGTGCAGCTTCCAGGAAGCTTCCTTCCCTTGATATGTCCGTACAAAACACGTGGCGTCAAGTTGCCACGCACAACGCCAACGGTTGGTACTACGGCCTCGCGACCAATTGCATTCTTTTGTTCCCTAGCCATCTGAAGCGTTAACTCTGCTTTATCTAATTTTAAGTTAGTGTTTAACTGTAAAGATTTGTAGAGTAATTTTTTAGTTATAATTATTAAACAAATTTAAATATATGCATACTTTTTGATGTTATTTTTTTAAAAGTAAAGTTCATCAGAAGATGTGCCTTTTGATGTTCTGACGTCCATAAAAAATATCAACTTTTTTAATATAGTAAGTTTTTATGATAAAATTATTAATAATTTTTTTAAAGATAATTTTTAACGAAAGACTTATCAAGGCATAGTGAAAGACTTGTAATTATAAAAGAAAGTAATAATTTTTTTGTCATAATAAGATTTTTATAACATGCATGTTCTTAATTTTTTCATTTAATAAAAAAATAAAAAAAACTTTTTTTGAATCAACAAATATTTTGTCCATAGGAAATTCTGATGGTAATTTATTTATGTTAATTTTTAAAGATTTAAATAAATGTTAAATGATCGATAGATAGAGGAACTTTCGTTAGACTACAAGCTAGCAAAGGATCTATAGAATTTTCTATCATATACAGAGGAATTTCCACTGGACTGCACCCAATTGGCTTAGAGGGTAAGGGTTAGTGGAATTTTCTATCCTGGATAGAGAAACTTCCATTGGACTACAGGTTGGAAGGTCAAGGATCAATGAAATTTCCTATCCTAGATAGAGGAACTTTTGATGGATTACACTCAATTAGCTCAGAGGCAAGGGTTAGTGGAATTTCTTGTCTCGAACAAAGGAACTTCCATTGGAAGGTTAAGGATCAACAGAAGTTCCTGTCCCGAACAAAGGAACTTCCACTAGACTATAGGCTAGAAGGTTAAAGATTAATGGAATTTCCTATCCTAGATAAGAACTTCCACTAGACTACACTCAATTGGCTTTGGACCAAATGGAAGTTTCGCAAAGCCAAGTTTACAAAAAATGGAAGTTCTGCTAAAGTAATAGAAAATCTCCATAACTATACGACTCGCCATAGAGTTATCATAGTAATTTTTTTAAAAAAACCTTACACAAAAAAATTCGGAACATGATTTGGATAAAAAAGAGTGAATTTTTAAAAAAATGCTAGACTTTTTTCACATGTCAATAATTATCTTTACAATATTTTTTATAATATATTAATTTTTTACAAGAACTTGATGATATAACTAGATGACATAACCTTTACAAACTAGATTCATAACTACAATTTCACCTTTACAAGTTAACATCTTACAAAACCTGAATAACATAACCTTTATAAGTCAATATCTTACAAAGCTTGGATGATATCACCTTTACAATACATGAAAGCCACATTCATACATAATGTATAACGATATAACAAAAGGGCAAAATAGTGGATCAAATCATGAAGGTTGATCTCCTATCTACCATTGCCTTACAATCCTCCAACTACTCCTTCGCTTTGTCCCCTTAAATACCCAAAAATGTATTTCTATTCAGTTGGACTTGTACTCGAACTAGGAATCCAACAACTTCCGCTAGTTGCCATCGACCCTTCAAAGAGTTTAGCAAGTTTATCGACAAACTTAATTCTTTTCTTGTGGAATTTTTCGCATCCCGGTTCACATTGAAAAATGTATTATTCCCATTGCGATAGAAATGTAAAGGATGTATACAATACATATATGAAGATGATAATATACATACCAATTTTATTGTTGCCTACCATTCGTTGTTGGTGTTATCTCATGTATTTCTGATGGGATCCCAGCCAATTCCTATTTGACTTTCTAAAAGTTTCCATAATTATCGGTCCTTTTTAAGTTTTTCATATTTGTTTTTAAGTTGTTGTTTGGTTCTCACATACCCTATTTGTTCAAACAACCTTGTCTTTAATGGTTCATAACCTCTCTTATCAAGTCCTATTCTTGGTTTATGTCTAAGAAGAGCAAGACTGATGCATATGCCTAGAAATGCTACAATGGTGTTATCATCCCAATTTGCCCATTGTGAGGTGAGTTGTAGTTGAGATGATCCTTCTTCTAAGCTAATGCTCATCGTTGTAAGGGGAGCACTATCATATGGATTTGAGATATCATCCATGCCAAGGAAGTTGAAGAAGTCACTGTAGCAAATGGAGACATGAAGTTAATGATGTAAAATAGGTACCATATATGATAATGACAGGAAATTAAAATGTACAGTTGAATGTAAAAGTCAATGCCAAATTAATTGAATAAAAGAGAGTGACCCTGACAAACACATGCATAAATAGAAATAACACATACTACATTGAAGAATTAGTACAATAACCAAACACATTATCAATAGCAACCACTTAATGAATACAGTGAAAATAGAAATTTATGTTCATTGTCAATAACCCACACCAATATTTTTTGAAGCCAAAGAGTTTACATCCAAGATGCTATTATGTCATCATGAATGACATCACATACAATAGTCATATTATTTTCATCACAAACACTTGCAGTATTTACTCCATTCGGCTCTTCACTCAATTCCTCTGCAATGCTTGGTATGTCATCATTCAAGGCATCAACTTCCTCCTGATGTTATTGTTCTATGATAAAGTTATGAAGACTCATACATGCAATAACTATTTTCACTTAGGTTAGATATAAAAATGGAGACATGTGGTTAAGTATATTCCATCTATTCTTCAAAATACCAAAAGAACGCTTAATTACATTGTGAACTGTGAAGATAGTTGAAATGTTCTTCTATGCCTCTTGATTGAGATGATTAGAAAGAAGGTACATGATATTTTGTCGTCCGATAGGAAGAAAGAAACCCTTTACTATTTGGATAGCTAGAGTCCATAAGATAATATTTACCTGCAAGTTGCATGACAATTTATAATGTTAGTCACCTAATGTACAAATTTATTAAATTTGAATATACAAATTTATTAAACAAAACTTAGATTTGAAAAAATGTCAACATAATGACAAATCTGGTGGTGGATAATTAAAGTTGTGTTGTGGATCTAACATGACATGTTTGACGACTTAACAATTGTGTGCAATGCCCTCTCATCTAACAGAGATGAAAATGAATCTCATGTTGAAGTCACAAACCCTCAAGACATTTTGAGTGATTCGCTTGCCATCTCTGCCACACCAGAATGTAATTTGTTGTTTTTTAGATACAACACATGGAATGTAAATACCATCTAACACTTCAATCGCATCTTTGAAGAATGACATGTACCTGATATTATTCCTAAGGAATTGGGGTGTCTCATGAAGAGATTCATGAGGGCAGATAACATAAGGAGCCCATGCATCGATTGCGTCTAACACATGGTGTATATATGTACTTATGATATCTCCTGAATGTTGCAACGTTACTTGTGTCATTCTATTTTTTTGACTATGACTTATGGTTTCTAAGAAAATTTTCACTTACTCTTCAACATTAACTCAATGGTTGTGCATTAAAAGATTACGTTCTTGTAAAATATAACAAGACTTCTTAAAAGTGTCTGACATCATCCTATAAGTGTCGAAACAAACTCTTCAATGCCCATCTAACATGTTTGACACAACATCATTTCCTGTGTATCTAACATTATACATGCATTATATCGGTAGATATGCACATTTATACCACTTCACAATCTCAAACAAGATTACTCGAAGTAATTCAATTTTCTCATCCAATTGGAGATTCAACCAATTGGTCTTTTCTGAAAGGGACTCCAACAACCTAAGACACATACATGAAAGTGTTGAAAAAATGTGCACCCTCTAAGTCCATATCATTATATTTCCAGAAAAGCAATAATCCTCTAATGAAGTTATGAGTGAGAGGTGTTTTATGTTTACAAGATCTATAATTTAACTTTTGAACTAAGCTGTATGTTATTGACATGGAACAAAAACTCTAAACTAATAGTGAGCCTATGTCAAAAACATGCTAACATTATTAATAAATAGTAAACACTTGATATGGAACAAATAAACGTGAGCAAAATTTTTATATGGAACAAATATCATCATCAACAAACACTTAGTATTGTCAAAATATCTCGCCATTATTCAATAAATGTGAGCAACAATTCATTCATACATAATTTTGAATTTTCAAACTCATTTATTCACAAGAAACATGCAAAACATACAACAAAATGGGTATCAATGAAACATGCAAAATATGTCAATAAAAGGTCAAATACTTACTCCATTTTTCAAATTGAAGGGGTTTCAACAAAAGAGACACACGGGTCCTGTAAAAAAAGAAGAAGGAACAATTAGAGTTTTATTGGTCACTTCACTCGAAGAAATTAGAGTTGGAGGGATGCAGACGTATAGTAAATGTGGAAGTAGAAAATACTCATCAAACGTAAAGCAGAGATGAAGAAGTTATCGACATGTGCAGAAGGGAGAGGTGCTTATTGACAATGCTGATGAACACAATGCCTGTCGATGGTGTAGAAGGGGGCAAGAGCTACTGACGATACTGATGGATAGGCAGAAGTTGTCGATGGTGCGAAAGGGGGTAGAAGCTGTCGACGATGTTGATGAGTAGGGAAAAGTAACCTTGGGTGCCTACCGACAGTGTTGAGGAGAACGGGGGAAATTTCAAGCCTGTTGGAAGTGTGGGTGTGGAAGTGGGTAGGTTGGTAAGAAATTAAATAATTTTTTGATATTTTTTTTTAAATGTTATTAAAAATTATATTTAAATTAATATTTTACTGTAAAGATCTAATTTTATATTAAATAAATTACTATAAGGATCTAATTTTATGTTCAATAAATTACTGTAAGCATAGTGAAAAGATCCAAAATCTTTTTTATTGAACACAACCTAAGACACCAATTAATACGTAAGGTGTATTTAGTAATTAGAAAAATGTTTGTGCATGTAAAATTGATAAAAATAAATTAACAAAAATTTATTTATTGAACAAAAATAAATTTAATACAAAGATATTTGTATACTTCTCAAAATTGAATGAAATTAGAAATTCAATTATTATAACATAAACAAGTGATCCATGAGAATTGAATTCATTTTAGTTCAATTTTGATAAATTCCATAGGCACAAGTAGGACCAGATGTTCTAATTTCAAATATTATAAAGAATTAGAAGTTAAATTTTATTATAAAATAAAGTTAATATTTATATTAAATTATGAGATAAAAATTTGTATATAAAAATTTATGCAATAATAATGATACATGAGAATTTATATAAAATTGAAGCTAAAAGATCATTACAAACAAAAATTATTGTCTATTTGTGCTCATGGAATTTATGAGAATTGAATTAAAATAAATTCAATTCTCATGAATCACTTATTTATGTTGGTAAAATTGAATTCATTTTATTTCCGTCGTACTATTTACTCTTTAGTTTAAGACAAAAATAAAGTTCAAACTCATAAGATATAAATCATCTAAAATTCAGTCAACTCAAACTTCCTTGCCAACTTTTGTTCGACTACCAGGATTTTTTTTGTCCCATTTAATTTTGAAAGGTACACAAATACCTTTGTATTAAATTCATTTTCACTTAATTTAATTCGACTTAAGAGTACACAAACATACTCTTAGTTATATCCAATAAAATTTTGTTTGGTAATAATTTTTAAATTCTAATTTTAACTTTACACAAATTTTCAAACATCATCATCATAAAATTTATTGTGATATAAGTTTTTATTTTATAATTCAATGTAAAGCTTAACTCCCTCCTTAATTTTCAACTTTTCATAATATTCAAAATTAAAATACTTCATTACTAAATGCATCCTAATGAAAGCAGCCCTAACCTAAACCGTTGTCCCGATAGTAATGTCCTGTAGGCTCCCTACAATTAATTGTCAGGTTCAAATATCTGCAAACGAAACTATAACAACCATGTCTTTTACTTCTCAAAACAAAGACAAAAAAAAACCTTGCCTTTTGGGAGTACCGCTTTGACGTCATTCAGCTTAGATCTTACAGACATGAGACATCATCCACTGTGGAGATCACATTGCCAAAGACAACATGTCTCCCGTCCAACCTATTATTTCAAGAAATTAAGAATATCAGAAACACAAAAACGTGCAATCAGGGTAACTGTTGTGAAAAAAAACT
>JAMKPZ010008890.1:0-12272 GCA_024699675.1 Amphibolis antarctica | reverse complement strand
TCCCTACCAGGACTCCAAAATAACCACTGCAACCTCCAACGCATCTCTATTTTCTGTTTTTTGATGAACATCTCTCAGATATCTAAAGTTGCTCACCACCTTAGAGAAGGAATCAAAGCATTAGAGATTTAAAGGTATGCCCACAAGTTGTATCCATTCCAAAAGTTGCAACACAGTGTCAAGCCAAGAGATCATGAGGCGAACCCCTTCAACAAACCTTGATCCCATCATTTAAGGAGGTCAATTCCTACACGAGATAGTCCCTCCACAAGATGTTAGGCGTCTTAATAAGCTTCCAACCCCAAAGAAATACTTAAACTGCCAATTTAGTTGTCATCCTCATCTCCTATTCAACCATTCTGATTTGTTCCATCCTAAGATGTGAAACCTCACAAATCACACTCCTGTTGAGATGTTCCTTCCATCTGAACGGATCACCATCTCCCTTGAGAATCACGATCAATTTGTCCCCATCATGCCAGTCACCTATTTAGACCCTGTAACAACAACCATTGATGCTTCGTCTCCATCTGTTGGTTGTCGCACTTCACTGCACCCCCCCCCCCAAACTCAGTGCCCCAAGTTGCAAGACACCCCCTCAAATTCTCTTGGATGAGAAATGATTTCAACTGAAGACTACATCTATGAAAATAACTCAAAATATGAAACCTAACAAATTTAAAAAGGGAAATTTGAAAAGGAAAGATAGAAAAAAAACCATTTTAACAAAAAATAATCATCTTTTCCAATCCATTTTTTCAAAAAACTAAATGGGTTGGGATGGAAAATTGTTTAAATTGCCTTTTTTACAACAATGTGTCATAGAACAAGAAACCTTGTGAACACTAATCCAAAAAGTTTCATTATCATTCATAAACTAGATCTTAGGAGAGATCTCTGCTTCGTTAGGAACCTTGACTTCACCTTCATAGATGCAGGCTTCCTTACAAGCACCATAGAATGACTAATCTCTTTGAGGCAACCAAATGAAGAGTTTATACAAGGATAAGTTTCTACCAGTTACAGATTCAATTACACACCTAAAAATTAAATTACCACCACTTTCCCTACCTTTGCTATTGAGGAGATTTTCATGCTTTGCCACTCCCACCAAGTGACCTGTGTATCCCCTAGGCCCTTGCAAGGCCTAGGTTCTTCTACAATATTATGTCTCTCCAAGTGTTGGAATTCCACCAGGTGTTCACTATTGAAGTGAGGGAAAATGTTTCAAACTTCTACTACCCCTATTAAAAGAGGATTGAAGGTACAATCCTGATTGCTACACTATCCTCCCCAATGGTCGTCCAATGAGGCATCACTTTAACCAAGATCTTATCATCTCCGAACTAGGAATCCTCCAAGTCACTTCCACCATTAGTATTAAGTTGTTATACATAGACTTCTACTAGTTTCACACCAATTTCTCTTGCAAAATAAAGGTTGGACTCCACCTCATGCACTCTCACATTCAACTTCTCCATTCCTTCTCACCTGCTATTCCTCCTTCCCATGATGAGTCATTCCCGATAATAGTCCAGTGCACAATGTCACAACCCCAAGAAAATTTAACATTTTATTAGATCTCTACAGGCTATAACCAAATGACCATGGTTAACATAGTGAAGGCTATAGTGACCAAGCCAAGTCAAGCAAGGAAGGTCACATTAACAAGTCTCTGAGTGGTTGGATTCAATTAGATGATTGCCTTAGGTTACCATTTTACACCTCATTGCTCCATCACCTTAATCGCCTTAGCCTTGTTATTGAAATTTGATTGTTTTAATGGTATTTTGTATATCTTTTGGCATCTTATTTTCCTCTTATCTTTATACTTCATTACTTCTATTTTTTATTTTGGTTCATTAACATCAATTTCTTCCTCCTTCTATTCTTTTACCCTATTTCTATACCCTCTTCTTCATCTCTACTTGCTGTTTAGCTCTTGAACATCTTCTCTTCTCCTTTATCTTCCTCCTTTTTGAATGTTTCATACAGATACATGAGTTTACATCTTATTTCTAAATACATAGACATTTATCCTAATTTTATCTCCCTTCACATTTTTATCCATGCAAAAGAAACTCTACATACTACTGAAAATTCCTATTTATTTGCTAGAATTTTTAAATTTTCAATATTGTATTATATTACTATAAGGCATATATGATGTATATTATCGATATTGTACTTTTCCTGCATTGTCGTCATTATAGCATTTGATTATATTATCATCAAGTTGGATGAGTAGATCATTGGTGTTGAGTCGCACATGCATTTCTTTTTTTATAATTTATAGCATTACTTTAATCAAGTGATTGCCTTGTCTTTTGCCTCTTGCCTTAGGCATTTTCAAGGGGTGTCACCTTCAGATCACCTTTCAACTAGATTACCCTGGACTAAAGGCATTAATCCGATCCCAATCAACAATCCCTACTTGGTTGTGGAAGTGTTGGGTTTTCCCACCTTCCCTCACTTGTTTTTCTCACCACCACCTCAAATCCACGTTCATCTTCTCTACCACTAAAAGGCTCATCCATCAACATTGCCCACTTGCTACTCCCTATAACCCCTAGAAAGATTGTCTTTCTCAAGGCCAAAGGGCAATCAAGAAGTCACCATGGCCATCAAATAGTCCTACGAGGGACGTTTCGTATTACAAATTTTCAAGTATATCATGACTTATTTTCCTGGATAGAACTTAGTACTGAAATAGCATGTTTTCGTTTGTTTTCACTGGTTCTTTGTAATTATTTTACCTCAAAGGTGAACATCTGCCCTTTCTCAACGCATTTCTTTAGACAAAGACTCCGTTTTTTCCTCTTTCCGGATGGTAAATATTTATCAAAACATGGAGTGGGAATCAAACCCATGCTTGAATTGAAACTGAGATACTGATGCAAGTTCTTCCCTTCTGAATTAGATAGATTCATATCTGAAAAAGGCTTATTAATTAACGGGAATCATCCTCATATTTCAAAAAGAAACCTGATGCTTTTTAAATGTCTCCGCCTTTTTCAAGCATCCAGTGGAGTTCAATCCAGCATACACCCTCTGTACTTATATGGCAATTGTTTATTACCTGATGGTTAACTAACTCAACAAAATTCCAAAACAACAAGCTCAACAAAAGACAATTAATCTAACTGTCCTTAAAGTGAGCACATCACTAAATGATCTAATGCATCGGCACGACATTTTTTTTATCATCACAGACAATTCATCCAGACTTACCTCTGATCCACTTCTGCACTCGCAACTTCCCTCCAGTCGCCACAAGATCTTGGGTAACCCTGCAAGGAAAATAAACAACTGCATGAAACAGAATTCTATTGATCCTATCCCCCAACCAGCACTTGATGAACTAGCATAAATCCAGGAATATACGTGAAGAAGAAGAAGAAGAAAAAGGGGAGTAACCGACCACTCCCTCATCCAACGGAAAGCGGGAGCCCTGCTCTTGAGCACGGGGCGCTTGTCGAACATCATGGGGCGATTCGCCTGCACCTCCATCGACCAAACTCTGGCAACCGGAAACTCTGCTGGCTCGGTCGATTCCAACTCGATCCCCGACTAGCTTACGGCTAGGGTTTCGGTGGCCGAGGAGAACGAGAGGGACGAGGGCGAGAGCATACGAGTTTTATCCACTAATAACCGACAAAGGCCTCCTCCGGCCTCATCTCTCCTCCTCGCCTTCTTCTTCGTCACTTCGAGTTTCATTGATTTTTGAAGCGTGTTTGGTTAACGTGTTACGTATCTTCATTTAGGTGACTTTTATGTTTTTGAAATTAACCTAAAATTATATTAAATGATAAAAGATAATAATTAATTTTTTTATTAATTTTAAAAGTATAAATATTATCTTAATCTACCCATCTTAACACACGATTATTTCTTAATTAAATGACCATACTTCAAAAATCACTTCACTTGTTTAATTAATTTTTTTTACTCGTATTGTCAATACTAAAAGGTACCATTTCAAATTTATAAGAAGCATGTATTTAAATAAAGAGGGCACGAATTCTGTAAGCACCTACAGAAATGACTTCTGTAGGTGTCCGTCAATCCACGATCGACAGGTGAAATTTAAAAACTTAAAAGTTACTCTCTATTGTACAGGTGAAATTTAAAAACACTCACTTTCTTTACCTAAAAAGACATGTGTATTCTCTCTCCCTTAACTTTAAAAATTCACTCACGTATATTTTGAACTGTTGTATTAATTAACTTATAAAAATTAATTAATTTTTCATTAATTACGAATACGATGATTAAATTTGAAAGAAGTTTGTGGATTTTTTTTAAAATAATTTGATTTTAATTATGTAGTATTTAATAAAAATAATTCAAGGTGAAATTTTTTTAACTTAAATATTAGGGTGGATTTTTTTAAAAATAATTCGATTTTAATTATGTAGTGTTTAATAAAAATAATTCAGGGTAGATTTTTTTTAACTTAAATATTAGGGTAGAAATATTAATTACGATATGCACTATTCTATGGAAAGTATTCAACTTCTACATTTCTCAATGATTTTATGAAAGTACCGTTAAAATAAAGAAGTGACTCACGAAACTACCGTAATATTTATTATCATGTATTTATAATGATCTAATATTAAAATTGCAATCTTTTGTTTGTACTTAATTAGGCTCAAAATAGAACCTTGGATGTATTTCAATTTCATTGTTTGTGTTTGCTACTTCAACTTCGTATGACATTTTCCTTAAATTTCTTAAATGCTTTATGTATATTTTATCATAGTGTTTGATTATTCCATAGTTAAAACTAATAAAGTCTAACTAATAAATACAACCATAATTAATCTAATCCAACCCAAAAGTTATTGAAATGAATGGATTTATTTTGTTAACCCATCAATTAAAATGATCGATTAACCATAAGCTAACCAGACGGAAGTTAATTTATTTAATGGTCTATCATTAAAGTGCAAGTAATAAAAAATATAATTGATCGATAAATCATTTAATCAACCTCGGCTTGTTAAATTTAAAATGGAAAACGACATATATTAATGTCTATAGATTTTTTCCATTTTCATAGACGAAAATATATATTTTTAATATATAGACCTTAACTTTAAAAGGTTAAATTTATCATTAAAGTAGACTTTTGTATTCTTAGAAAGGATAGAAAATAATGTGAAATGATAAAAAATAATAAATTAAAATTTATATTATTTTATTATTTTTCATCATTTTAAAATTACAAATTCCCCTGAATTTATTAAGAAAAAGAACTTAAAAAAGGAAGATAAACAAATCACTGCATCGCAAATAATTCTCATAAATGATATGTTTTGGTTAGATAAGTATGCATTTAGTGAGTTTTTTATTAATGATTAATATTAATGTAAGTTTTCACGAAGAAAATAAAGTGATTTTTAAAAAAACCCATAAACATCAAAAATTTCAAACATGTTAGATAATAAACATATCTCTACGTCTTTGATTGCATGCCTTTTTTTCTTGAAAGGTAAAAGAATCTATGGAATATATTAGTTATCAACTTAATTACAGTGTTAAGAAATTTTAAGTATAAAAGTGGTTAAAAAAATCAAATGTAAATAAGATAAAAAATATATTTTTTCTTCTTATTTTTAATTTTAAAGTACTTTCGTAACCACTAAAATGATATTTTAACGTAATTTTTTTTTAAAAAAATAAAATTTTCAAAAGAAATGTGATATCCTATCGTTGATGGACTTAAAAGTGTCGAGTTCGAATCCCGCAACATTATTTTAAAAAAATATTTCCGTTGAGAGATTTACGCGGCGCAGCGTCTCTTCCTGGCAACGACTTTTCCAAGTTTTCTTCCTATTTCCTCGTTCCTCATCACGCCTGTGTCTCTCGTCTCCCCTCGTTCGTCTTCGGCTCGGAAGAAAACATCGTCAGCTCAGACGAAGACGAGACGATCGATCTGGTTCAATGGATGCAAATCACAGTGAGGGAGAAGGGAAGAAGCAGACAGAAAAAATGGAAGATCTCCGGATTCTCCACAGCGCCACACAGCGAATAGATCGGTTCGTCTCCGACATCAGCGGGGGGATCGATGCCGCACCCAACGTGCCGGAAGACGCCGTCGATCGACTTATGGAGCTCATCGATAAGGAGGGAACGAGATTCAGAAGAAACGCCGTCGGTGGTGGCGTGCGTCGTGGTTGGGAGGTCCTTTTTGACGCCATCGATCATGTTTCGAAGCTCTCCGCCGCTCTCAGTTCCTTGGCTTCCAACGAAACCTACGACGATTTCGTGAGACGCACCGCGCAGATCCAACAGCGCATCATGACGTTCTTGGAAGAGGAGTTCAAGGCGTTGCTGCTAGGGAAGTGGTTTACGGGTTTGGATGAGGGGTCCGATACTGTTACCACGACCTCGCCGGAGGAGGCGGCGGCGGCGGAGGAGGAGGAGGAGGAGGAGGAGGAGGTGTGGAAGAGGAGAATCGCGAGTAGTATGATGTCGGCGGGATACGATACGGAGTGCTGTCAGGCGTTCAGCATCGTAAGAAGGGCAGTGCTTGGATCGGTGCTTTGGGATGAGGTAGGGTTCAAGAAAATCAACACAGAGGATATGCAGAAGATGGAATGGGAAGCGCTGGAGATGGCGATCGGTACGTGGATCAACGCCTTCTGGCACGCCGTGTGCGTGTTGTTCCCCGACGAGCGTCGTTTGTGCGAGGCAGTGTTCTCCGGCCACCCAGCCATTTCGACTGGCCTGTTCACCAACCTTGCTCGTGGGATCATAATTCAGCTGCTCAGCTTTGCAGAGGGCGTGACGATGACACCAAGGTCCTGTGAAAAGCTCTACAAGTTCCTTGACATGTATGAAACCTTGAGGGATCTTGCTCCGGTCATCGACGACCTGTTCCCCAAGAGAGACGAGCAGGAGGTATGTATATTCGATCGACCATGCACGCATTGCAAAATAACACGTACGTCTTCCGTCCAACACTACTGGATTCTGCAGATTCGGTCACTTGGGTTTGTATTTCAACAGGAGGAGGAAGAGGGGTCGTTGCCATCGTCTCTGTTACAAGCAGAGCTCAAGTCGGAAATGTCGGTCGCGAAGGCTAGGATCGGAGAATCGGCCGCCGGAATCTTCGCTGATCTCGAGAACTCGATCAAGTCCGACGTCGGGAAGAATCCAGTCCCTGGAGGTGCCGTCCACCCTCTCACCAGATACGTCATGAATTACCTCCAGTACGCGTGCGCGTGCAAGTACATGCTCACTTTGGAAGAGGTGCGTTATTAAAATAGAAGTTAATTCTTCGGGGACATCAAAGTAGACTAAAGCAGCAATTGTTAATAAAGGCAAAGAAGAAAAAAATTGTTACAGTATTTCGTAGGTATGAATTTAAAAATATTAGTTAAATAGTAAATATTGTAGTATACGAGGAGAGAAATTAAGATTGTATTAATTAGATAAATTATTAAAAAAATTAGATAATTTAGATTTAATTTATATCATTAAATTAAGATATTACTAAAAATATGATATCATTAGAGAATATTTTTCTTATCAAAATTGATAAATAAAATTGAGATCTTGGTATCATTCTTTCTTATTGATCGATGAGTGGACCCGTACGGTTTTGTTCTAGATTTTGATCTCCTTGTATACATGTAGGTGTTCAAAGAGCGTCAGTGTCGCAAATCAAGTGGTAGGGTTGGCGAGGAGGAGGAGGGAAACGATCACTACGTCGACGGCGGTGACCACCGTCACGCTTCGCCGTTTGCGCAGCAATTGATGACCATAATGGATCTCATGGACCAGAGCCTGTACTCGAAGTCAAAGCTGTACAGAGACCCGTCCCTGAGCTACATATTCCTGATGAACAACGGGCGGTACGTAGTCCAGAAACTGAAAGGCTGGCCTGAGATCAACGAGCTTCTCGGTGACGCGTGGTGCCGGAGAAGGTCGTCGGACCTCCGGCGGTACCACAAGAACTACCAGAGAGAAACGTGGGGCAAGGTGCTCGGCTGCTTACGGGACGAAGGCCTGCACGTGAAAGGCGGCAGCAGCGTGTTGAAGCCGGTGCTGAAGGAGAGGTTCAAGACCTTCAACGCCATGTTCGAGGAGATCCACAAGACCCAGAGCGGCTGGGTCGTGAGGGACGAGCAGTTGAAGTCGGAGCTGAGGGTGTCCGTGTCTGCGGTGCTCGTCCCGGCGTACAGGTCCTTCCTCGGCAGGTTCAGGCAGCACCTGGACTCCGGAAGGCATGCCGGCAAGTACATCAAGTCTGCGCCAGAGGATTTGGAGACCCATATCGAAGATTTTTTCGAAGGAACTTAGCTCTTATTTGTCTAAGTTTTTTTCAACCGTATATCTTTATTTTTTTGCCGTACATGTATTACAACAGTCTATTTAAATAATTTTAATATTTTATATTAAAAAATTATATTAAAATACTCCTAAATTATATAATTTTTTTTAAAATATAAATCTATCTCAACAGATTTGTCATTCAACTGTATTCAAGCCCTTTTTTTAAAATGTAAGTTATTTTTTGTTTTCAATTTTTTTATAATTAATCTTATTTTTTAAAACCTGTAACTTTAATTGTAACGCTTTACTAGAGAAAATTGCAATAAATAAACACGCATAGCTTAATTTCATTTAAAAATTTAAATCATAATCATTTTCTCGTTTCATTACAACCATTAACGTAAACTTTTGGTACATCAGCAGTTCGTCGCCATCGATGATCATCAGATTCTCCATCTGATCAGAGCTTAAATAACTTATATGGTATTGTCGTGATTGCTGTCGTCATCATTGTATACATTGTCCATAAAGTTTGATAGAGTAGGAAAAGGTAGAAGAGTAAATAGATTTTTCATCTAAGAAAAAGAAACTTAAACTTACAAAAGCAATTAAGATATTATTGTGTAATCTCAGCTGTCAGATTAGATACCCGTAAAATATTGATTCTATGAGTAACGCTAGAGGATATTTTTCTAATATATATATATATATTATATTAATTCAATGTTCAACAATATTATTGATTTATTATATTTTTATGAATGGTTTGAACACAAAAGTATAGAATTAGAAAGTCAACCGTGATGTACTCACTGTAGAATTCTTTGTCAATTCTACCGAAAATAATATTGAATTCAATACGTTTGTTATCTATTAATTGATGGCACGGGGAGATGAAGTGGAGTAATAGATAATTAATTAATTTTTAGTTTTTTCCCTGTATACATGCTTTATTTTTGAAGTATGTTTTTATTATAAAAAACTTCAATTTTGTTTTTTGTAATTAAAGATTTGATATATTTTAACGTTAGGTGATGCATCACCTTTGACAATTGACGTACTAATTAATAATATATTTGGCTTTCAATATACAGTACAACTCATTAATTATCTTTGGGTTTGCAGCAAATTTCACCTGTACTAATTAAATCATAACTCAATTAACACATCACTATCGCAAATAAACGAAGAAATTATAAAACTTCTAAGAGATTTCATATTAAAGTCTTATTTGTTAACAAAATTTTAATTTTAATAATGGTAAATATTTTAAGTTAAAAATAATTTTATAAATAATGATAAAATTATATATTAAATTCTGAAGTAAAAAATATGTATTTAAACTTATAAGTAATTAAATAAATAAGGTTTAAGATTTTTTTTTTCAAACAACATCTGTCTTTTTTGCCAACGTACGACAAAAAGGAAATTGGATTTGATAGCAATATTTGGAATTTTCTTAGTTTTTTTTTGATTTGATGTCCAGTTACTTCAATCGTATAATGTTTAATAAAACTTTTAATTTTAAAAATTAGAGAGAGTTAAATTTAAAAGAAGTGAAATAAATAAAATTAAATTTTACTGTAAGTACGTATATAAACTTTTGATGATATATAAAAGTTTATAAAGATTTCCGTAATAAACGAAGCATTCTTAAATAAGGCCAAACATATATTTTTTGTTGTATTTATTTTACGGGTTAGTTTAATAACTTTTTGTTGTGTTGCTTATAAAATTTTAATATTTTAGTATTTTTTAAAGTCAGGATGATAATATTTGTATAAAAAATAATAAATAACGTAAAGATTATTTAATAAATTATATTTTAGAATATTACGTAGATAATGAAAAAATTAAGTGAAGTAAATATTATAATTTAGAAGAAAAAAACTAATCTGGACAACCCGAGCAATGGCTGCTGCGCTGCCTTTGGGCGCATCTCCCTCTCGCTGACTTCCGCTCTGCAGCTCTGCTCTCTACCTCCCGCGGTGGAGGAGAAGGCGAATAAGGGGAAGAAGAAGAGGAAGGAGAGTTCTCACCCCGCCGGGATGCTTCCCGTCGCCCGATCCATCGTCGTCCTCTTCTTCGTCGTGTCCCTCACCTCAGCTTCGGAGTCCGATCACAAGGTACACCTAGAGGGATCCCTACTCCACTCTACTCCACTGAATTTTAGGTGTTTGCTTTTATTCCCGATCTGGCGGAGTATTGGCCAGATCTGTGGTCCGGTAATTTTTGCTTGTTAGTAACGGTGGGGGAGATTTGGTCGGTGTTCCGATATCCAGATCTGGAGTTCGGGGGGGGGGGGGGTGTCCGTCGTTCTCGGCTCTGTCTTCTCTTTTACGGAATTGGCCGATGAAGTGCTTTTTCTTTCTTAACAATTTATCGGATTCTCGCGTAGATTCTTTACATAGCCGAGTGGTGGAGTTGTAAAGGATTGAATATTGATATTAGATCATTTTGAGGATTATATTTGTAGATTTACTGCTGTTTAGTGAGCAGATAGAACTGATGTATTATTTGCTGTCGTACTAGTTAGCATAATTGGTTCCATCAGGCATGCTAACTGTAAACTTCTTTGAAATTTCTTTTCTGTGTGATTTCATGGAGAAATTTTTGCAGTAAATTCACTCAAAATAGGGTACAGGGTAGGACCAACATCAACCCATCTAACGTGGCTCAGTCACAACGTAGTCATGACACAAGCATGTGACAATCGTTATACAGTCGCGACACATTTGGTATTCAATTCAATGACCGTGTTACAAATGTATCATGATGATGCCACAAATATGTCATGACTACGTGACTTTGTCACAATGCTGGGTGGGTCAATTTCGGAGTTCATTTACCTTTTCTGCTTAGAATACCCGATTTTGTGGAGACAATGCAGGTTGTTGACCTGTACACATGATCATCTTGGCCTGCATTCCATTTCTTTTTCTTTTTTCTTTCATGTTCTATATCAAACATTATTATGACACACAATTCTTTTCTTTTCATCCGATTTTAGTAGAAAATTGTTCCAATGCATCACCCACGTTTCAGCCAGTCTGTAGGAACGGACTGAAATTTCTACTGGTCATTTTAATATGCTTTTATCCTTACAATGAACATTTCTTTTCAAGATTTTATCTTAGGTTTTATGTGGTAGATGCTGATGGTTTTTGTTTCTTATTGCAGTATAACCCTGATGACTCTGTTAAACTATGGGTGAACAAGGTTGGCCCATATAACAACCCACAAGAAACCTATAACTACTACAGTCTTCCATTTTGCCAGCCACGTGAGAACCCTGTTCATAAATGGGGTGGTCTTGGAGAGGTTTTGGGTGGAAATGAACTAATTGACAGCGAGCTTGAAATTAAATATCAGAGTATAACTTTGTCTTTTACATATATTATTACCAGGAATTTTGATCTAATGCAATTATATAATGCATATTAATATGAAACACAACCTATCTAGATGGGCTTTACTTTGACAGGACCTGTTGAAAAGAGATCCATTTGTTCAATTAAGCTTGATGAACCAAAAGTTGCACAATTCAAAGATGCAGTTGTGAGCTCATATTGGTTTGAATTTTTCATGGGTATGCTCTTAACTCGAAGTTTCTGTAATTTATATATTTAGTGTCATTTATGCTTATCTCTTTTTTGTGCCTTCCCCTTTCAATTGCTGACTATATACTTTTTCCCTTTTTGGTATATCTGGCGATGTCTTCAGATTATCTTCCATTGTGGGGTATGTTTTTTTGTAATTATTTGCCTCATTTATTTTCATTCATAATTTTAATTTGAATATTTTTACTTCCATCATTAAACTATTATTGACTCATGGCCAGGGTTTGTTGGTGAGGTGAGGTTGGACAAAAATAATGATAATAGACATTTTCTTTTTACTCACAAGGATATTGTTATTAAATACAATGGAGATCAGGTTCCTGAATTTGCAATTTCTATGAAAATGCTTTATGCTTAAATGCAATT
>JAMKPZ010008881.1:0-12534 GCA_024699675.1 Amphibolis antarctica | reverse complement strand
CATTGAAATTGCATACTCAAAAAGAAGCATGGTGCTCTCTCAACGAAAGTATGCTCTTGACATATTAAAGGAGACTGAACAACTTGGACGTCAGCCAAGGCCTACACCTATTGAAGTCAATCCCTCCTTTTGAGATGAGTCCTCTACTCCCTTTGAGGATCCTAGTAGATATAGGAGACTAATTGGCAAGTTAATCTACCTCACTGTCACTAGGCCAGACATTTCTTATGTTGTAGAGACCTTAACTCAGTTTATGCAAGCTCCAAAGGAAGTTCACTGAACTGGTCTACTTAGAGTACTTGCCTATATCAAATAAAATCCAGGAAAGAGATTAATATATTCTAATCGTGGACATTGTCATGTTGCAGCCTATTCTAACTCTGGCTATGTTAGGGACAAAGTAGACAAAAAGTCAAGTTCACTACATAGGAGGAAACTTAGTCACATGGAGAAGTAAAAAGTAAAATGTTATTTCAAAGTCCAATGTTGAAGTTGAATACAGATCTATATCTCAAACTGCCAGTGAGATGGTTTGGATTAAATCTCTTCTATCTGAGCTTGAAGTTAAAATATCAATACCAATGAATATGTATTGTGATAATCAAGCTGACATTTATATTGCCAACAATAATACTTTTCATGAGAGGACCAAGCATATTAAGATCAATTGTTATTATGTGAGGAATCTTTGTCTTACTAACACTATTTGTACTCCCTATACTCAATCTACTCAAGAAAGAGTAGATATCTTCACTAAGGTATTGCCCTCTAATGTTTTCAAAGATTTGTGTAACAAGTTGGGAATGATAAATTTATAATTCTCCAGCTTAAGGGAGAGTATTAGAACTTATGTAATGTGAGTTGTATTGTAAGATCCATTTAGGGATCCATTTAAGACTCTGTATATATACCTCTTATGGAATGAGAAACCCTAAGCCCTTTCTTTTCTCTTTCTCACTTTCCAACTGGCCTAAAGTCACAAAAAAATTTTGGACATTCTTTCCTGCAAATAAGAGACAAGAATGTACCCTTCCACACCTAGTTCATCAGCACTCTCAAAAGTTGCTTTGATTGCTTCAGTTACATCTCCACTAACAATATCCCAGCTATCTTGAAAGAATTTGACAATAAAACCATTCAAATTAGGAGGTCAATCCTCCATTGAAAAAAGGGCTTCATTAATTTCCCGGTCATTTAAGGGCCTACATAAAAACTCATTATCCTCATTAGACACAAGTCTTGGGATGAAATTTAAAATATTTTTGTCCCTGCTATAACCCTCAGAGGTAATAAGCTCCTAGAAATAAATGCCAACATGGTACTTAATGTCTTCCATCCTACCAACACACTGCTCACTGGCAAGCATTCCAACAAAAGCATCCGACTTTCAACCAAGGACTTCATGTCTTCCATCCTGACATACTACTCACTGGAAAGTATTCCAACAAATACGTCAAACTTCCTCCTCTTGATCAAAATACTTGGTAATTCTATCACCAAGTTTCAACCATGAGATTCTGGCCTTCCATGTCCAAACATCTTCCTGTGAGTTTCAACAACAATAATCTCTTTTTTGAAGCATTTCAATCTGTTAAAGTCCTCAACATTCCACCTCTCTCGTAGAACCTCCCATATGTAAGAACCAAATTATCAAAATACACATTCACATTGCCAAAAACCATCCATTTCCAGCATTTAATTACTCTCTTCAATTCTTGGAGCGTTTTACTGACTCTCTTAATGGAGCATAGATAAAATACCACCACAGAGTTTGAAATGTTCATGAGTGAACCACATATTTTGAAATGTAAACAAAGGACCTAGATTTCTAAGATTTAAAGATTAGATAAGCATGGATGAACTCCTCCTTTACCTTCTTCATTGTGTCTTTGATTGGGCCAGCAATCCTGCTATTTTCAGGATCATTATATTGGATTTGACAAGTCGGGTCCTAGGTCCATGAAATGTGCTTTCATTGAATACTCTAGAATTCAGAAATGATATTGTTGCTACTACCCTTAGAAAGTATTTGATATCTGATTCTTTTTGTACCTTTCCTTACCTCAACCACAGTTTCTTGTCACCATACCACTTCCTAAATCAATTGATACTTGATAGTTCCCTTTGTGATAGAATCTTGGATTCCTCTACTGCTCCTATTGTTTGCATAGAGATTAGAGACCTTACAGTCCCATAAGACATGGGAGCTCATCACCTGTCTATATGACTACAGTAGTTGGTGTCAGGTCCAGCACAAACTAGATGGCTCCATTAACAAATACAAAGCACAGAGTTTCATGAGGCTTCAATCAAACATATGAAATTAACTATGCATGCTTTTCTTTTTTCTCATTAGACCATTTGATCAAAGTTGTGCATTAAACTAGTTGGGCATATGACATTGATCTGAGAAAAGGTATTGATGGAATAATCTCTTGAATATGCTGCTCAAAAGAAAAATATAGTTCGACTCAAAGATAGAGGACTCACAGACAAGGGAAAAGAATCTTCATTGCTAATAATCTTTTCTTCCATGTGCATACAGTATATATTGAAACCGATAGTTATTTAATAAGTGACTTGGTGATGACAGGAACAATAACTATTCTATGCATGTTAGGTGTGTTAACCAAATCTTGAAGGAGAATGTTTAAGTAAATGGATAAATGGGTGCCTACATATCAAAGGTCATTAATGGATATGTTAGAGTTAGTATATATATTTGTATAGTTGAGGGTGGTTTGTGAAAAATGCCCAATGTGTATATATTTGTGTAATCTCTTATAATTAGGGTTAATAAAGAGATTATCCTTTTTCATTCCACATGGTATCAAAGGTTAAGGAAAAATTCTTCTCCTAATCCTCTTAAAAAAACACTAGTGCACCTATCCATCGCACCTCCCGATCATGTTTTCCATGCAATCTCTCTTTGCAATGGCAGCTTCTTCCTCCTGCAATCTCACATCAATCACACATCTTCCCGTCACAACTCACTTACAACCCTCTCTATGGTGGTGTCTCCCATCTTTCATCTAATGGATCTTTTTTCTCAACACTTCCTCTCACAATCGTCTAGGTTTGTGTGGAGTTGTTTTCTCGCCACCTCTTCTCGTGAAAACCTTTAGGCAATGCATCAACATTGCCACTTCCGTCTCTCACACATTCCTTCAAGCCCTTCAAACTTCTTGACACCCCTCTTCACTGAAGCACCACTCTCACCATCGAACACCTGAGCACACTCTCCATTTAGGATCCAACTCCAACAATGCCTTCAACTTCAGTAGGCTCGGCAAACCTACTTCTCTTTCTTTTGGTTGGTCAGTCATTTCATTTCCCAGCTTGTCAGGCATTTCCAGTTGCTCTTGTCACTCTTTACAACATGGAATCTATAGATCCTTTCGTTAAAAATTTGAGTGACACATCTAAGAAACTCAATGGAAAGAACTATCACAACTTCAAGAAATTTCTTCTAACTCATCATCAACTGAAGCATATAACTCATCCGCCACCAAATCCTAAGGATGCTGGCTATGAGGATTGGTGTGTGGCTGATGCTATAGTGATTTCTAGGTTGACGAATAGCATAAAGTCGTCAATTGCTCAGAGTATGGCTATGATAGAACACGCTAAGAAAATAAAGAACACCTTGCACTTAACCTATGGATATAAGAAAAACATCTCGAGTCTTTAAGCCGTACAAACAGATCTTCACCATTCGTTAAAGTGACCATCTTATCCAAAATCATTTTGCGAACTTCCAAGTGTTGGCCAACAAGCTTAAGGCATTTCAGTCATTGACCTCTGACCTTACATTAGTATTGAGATGAATTAACAGTTGCAGCTTTTCCTCATAGTCTAAACTTAAATCTTAAGGACAAACTTTGGGCCGAAATATTGGATCAAATTCTAGACTTTCTAGTGATGAAAATTTCTCCTTAGATATATAGCTTCGATTTTGATCATTCGACAATGACTTCTCAAGACAATGGCTGAAGTACAAATAATCAAAGTGACAAGAATGGATGTGGTCGTTTTCCACCGTGTGAACATTGTGGTTGCACAAATCACCTTCCAGAGAAATGTTGAAAAAAGTTCAGTAAACCTAGGACTTCCAAGTTGTCACTTGTTACATCAAAGTAGTTTTCAAGTAGTCACATCACAAATGTATCGACAATAAATGTGACAGGATGAATATTGTTGGCACCTCATATTTGCTCAAGTCTTTAATTTCATACTGTTGACATATTGCTTTTATTTAATCCTCATCTGCATTACCTTAAGTCACATTTCAGTCCATGTCATAAGACCCCTTACACTTTGTTAAAGGTTAGTTACCATAAATGCATTATGTTCTTAAAATTCTGATACATGAATTTTTTAAATTCTGAAAAAAAAAATCGCTCTGATGACTTTTCATCAGTTCAGCCATGCATTTTTCCTATTTTTACCTTGCATCAGTTCTGATAAGTGCAGTTTATTCTGAAAAATCCAAAAAGAATCATTCGCTGATGATTTTCTATTAGCATTGCATTTTCTTGTCATCAACATCATTTTTATTCTATCAGCCTTGCATTTTTCTGTTTTTCACCTTAAATGCATTTTACTTCAAAATACTGTAAAAACCGTTTATTAATAGTTTTCCATCAACATCACATTTTATATACATCAACATTGTATTTTATTTGCAACAGTATTTTACGTGCTTTCATCTATCATGTAGCTTTATATTGAATGCATTATGTTATAAAAATTCCTTGAAATCCATTCACCCATCAATCATGCTGTGTATTTATCATGCAGTTTTATTTTCTTGACATGCAATTGATTCTCATCAACCTTGCATTACATTTTATTTGCATCAATATTTTTACTTACTTTTATCCATCATGTAGCTTTGTTATTAAATGCACTAAGTTACAAAAATCCATTGGAATCCATTCACCCATCAGTCAGGCTGTTTATTTATCATGTAGTCTTATTTTCTTTTCATACAGTTGATTTTCATCAACCTTGCATTATATGCTTTCCTTCATCAATATTCATGAAAGTTCTTGGTTACAGGAAATTTCACTGTTCATACACTTTGTTTTTAACCAAGTTACCCAATCGCATTTTTGAGTTACCTAGAAATTTCACTGTTCATTCATGCAGTTTTTCATCAAGTTACCAGATTTTAAACTGGATTACCCAATATTTCATTGTTCATTCACGCAGATTTTTATCGGCTTACCCAGTTTTAAACCGGGTTACCCGACTTTACTGTAGCTTTTAGCCAGGTAACCACATTAAATTTCTAGGTTACCCAACTTTTACTGTTCATCTCCTTCTTAATTTTCATCAAGTAACCATAATCTAGTACTGGGTTATCCAACTTCATTGCAAATCTTAACCTGGTTTAACATTGAGTTTTTCAAACTAGGTTATCCAACCTTTTAATATTAAGTTTTTCCAATTTTAAATCACCCATGCATTGGCTTACCCACTCATTTTCAGTATTATGGTATTAACATTGCAACATAAGGATTATTTCTCTAATAGCATACTCAGTAACCTCAACTGATTTGAAGGCTTGTTCAAATTCAAGCTTGCATCTTTGAGAAACCCAACCTTAGAGTAGGGAAATAAGGTTGGGTGTCTTGGCTATAAATCAGGATGGGTGAATCACGTTCAACCACCTTCATTCGGTTACAACAAAGTGGAGAAAAGGGGTTAAATATAAGATTCATGTAACAAGCAGGACCCCCACAACATCCAAGACTCCTAAACAGAAAAAAGGGGAGATGCCCAAGCTCCCCGTGGGTGCACCTCGCTAAGACTCCTTGAGACATGTTCCTATTCGTCTCTGTCAATAATGACTTCAATCATCTTTGGCAACATGTAAGACATTATACATCATGTCTTTTCCATTTTCTAAAACTACTTCATGCAATCATCATGCCATTATCGTTGTCCTGTTTAGATTTCAACGTTATGTACACGACCATTGTAGTTGTTCTATTGCAAAGTTAATCATATACTTCTTGTTATTAAAAAAGTGGTTTACAGAAACATTATTGCTGCATATTAACCTCCACTTTCATTAATGCAAATCACATTGACCTGTTCATGGTTGTTGACTCCTGATTTGGATGTTGCTGTCAACCCTAGTTTTAAGTCAACAATCGTTTCATAACTACATGCATTTATTTTTACACTTTAATCACATTACCATCACATTTTTATTGCATCAACAGGGTTATCATCCTTTTGTTCCTTTTGATTTTATCATTGATCGTTCAATCAGTAATCAGTCCATTTTATTTTAAGTTTTATTCCACAGAGAAGTTGCCACTTGTTGCTCAGTTTATTTATCTATTTCGACATTTAGTTCCCTATAACTCTTGCCTTTTAAATTAAATGATCAATCAATTGATTGCATCTTGGCACAAACCTAAAGGAAAATAATGGAGGCCAGTTTTGCACCTAGCACATAGGGATGTCTAACATCTTCCCCTATGATTATCCTAAGTGCTTGCCCAGTCTTGGTTTTGGTCTGCATTTTTATTTTGTCAATGTTTGGATAGGGTTTGAAGTCTGCCTCAGATCCCTATCTTCACTTTCTGTTTTCCTAATTTTCAACATAAAAATTAGGAGGCAACTCCTTGTTTCCTTGATTACATCTTATTAGATGTTTAGGTCAACAAATAGTTGTCAAAATCTAGGTCATCTAGATTACAAACTTATGTTTGTTAATTTCAAATCACTACAAATATGTTGAATTTCTAAAGTTTAAGAAACACCAATCTTCAAGTAGCTCCTCCTAAGCCATGATTGCCTCTTTGGATATTGTTGCCCTTTCTGGCCTCCCATAACAATTCATGGATTATAAACTCAAAAGCATTTTCCCACATGGCAAGTACTGGCAAATTATTTGATCTTCTTTCTACACTAGCTAATATAGTGATCTATAACTCCAACCCTTTTCGAGTTAGTCAACCACCTAGTACGTCAGATACACCCCAATCATACTATAACATATCAATATAATCGATTGATACCACCGAATGGTCTTGTCAAGCCTTTCCTCAAATGCCCTATTGTCTTGCTAGACATCGATATGACCAATCAGTAGAATCGAACAACCTTGCCAAATTTACTCTCAATCATGCCAAATCTACATCTCTACTTCTCCCAACTATGCTGTTGCACTCCAATATGATTGTTCGGTCCCACTGGATAAGACTCCAGTCGCACCACCGTACCTAGATTCCATTAGACTACCTCAAGTATGACCACTTGGTCTAACCACTCAATACCATCGGACTTATTTCCAATTACACCACAACCAATGCCTAACTCCAAAAAACACCTACAAATGAGCACTCGCTTCCAAACTTTCTTTCTCCATGTGTAGCCTTCTCCCACTAATCCAGCCATGAATCATATAACATTTGTTTCCACTACCAATGGATACACTTGTTCAATTTCTAGACAAGGTGTTGTCCAAGTCACCCTAACCTTACCCTTGATGATGTTTTACTTGTTCATGATTTTCTCATAAATCTTTTGTCCATTAGTGTGAATATTCAAAAAGTCTCTTGCTCAGTTACCTTTTTTCCTTTCTATTGTGTTTTTCAAGATGTACGAATGAGGTGGAGACTTAGTTTAGCTCATAAGACAAAGGTGTATACATCCTAATTCAAGATTAGTTACCTAATAGGTTGCTTACTTGGCCTCTACTTTAGAGCCACTGTACTTTGGCATTACCGTTTATGGTATTCTTCTCACTAAAAGTTACAATAGGTCTTAGATTTTGCTCTGTTTCTCCTTGTTGTTGTAAATTGTGTTAGTTAAGTAAGCATCATTGTGCTACCTATCATCAATAGAATCTGTTGTTCGATCAAAGTCTTATGTTATTCATTATGATATCCACGGCCCTATATGAGTTCCATCTATTTCTGGTCAAAGATATTATATTGTATTTGTTGATAATTATTCTTATATTACTTGGGTTTATCTATTGAATGACAAAACATGTGTCTTAGATGTCATCAAAATCTTTTTCAATGAAATCAAAAATCACTATTCTATTTTTTTTGTACCAATAATACTTTGAAATTTCAACAATATGCTCTTCAAACCTTTTGTGAATCCCTCAATACCATCCATTAGATTACTTGTGACCATACTTTAAAGCAAAATAAGGTAGAAAAACACAAACATTGACACATCCTGAATATTGTCTACACTCTCATGGTACATATGAAGGTCTCTAAGTACTTATGGTCTAATGTTGTCCTCATTGTAACTTATCTCATCAATAAAATGTCTTCAGACATGTTAATGTGAGAGATACCTCTGCATCATTCATGTCTAGAAAATGAGTTATTTTCTCTTATCCTTAAAGTCTTTGATTATGTTGCCTTTATCCATGATTTTACTTTAAATTGAAACAAGCTTGCTCTTAAATCTCTCAAATGTCTTTATTAAATACTCCTATATCTAAAAAGGATATCATTGTTATCATCCTTCTACAAAATGTTTTCTTGTCTCTACTAATGTTATCTTTCATCCTTTATTTAAGCCTAATACAAGTCATGATAAAGGAATGTCCCTACCTATTCCAGATATATTACTAGATACAAATTTGAGGTCTATTCCTTCAACAGAGCAAGCACCCTATCCTCTTCAAGTATATCATTGACAATCATGTATGCCAGAACCTCCTACAGACCCTACTAGTTCTTCCTTGGACATTGGTTCTCCACCGACACCAACTCCCCCTGATCTTCCTATAACCTTGTAGAAAAGTACAAGGACCTGCATTCTTCATCTTATTTTCCACTTTATTACTCATTGTTGGAACTTATGTTATTTGGTTGTAAGACCCATTTAATTGTCATATTGTATATAAACTAGTTGTTTAATGGAAAACCCTAGTTTTTCCCCTCTTCCACTCTTTCATTTTAACTTGGTATCAAACAACCGGACTGATCTTGCCTCCCTCCCTCCCCTTCCTTCCTTCCCCGCCCCTCCTCCCACGAGGCTCCTCTTTCTTCTACAGGATGCATCATTGATCGGCACCCCTTCCCCTCTCTCTTTCCTTCTCTCGCGAGCTCGAAGTCACCCCAATTAGGCTCCTTCTTCCTTGCCGACACTCATGGAGCACTCATCTACTCCCTCCCTTACCTCCTAGCTCACGACGACCGCCATCAAACTCTCGAATGAGAACTACTTCCACTGGGTGCCAACATTCGAGACCTTCCTCGCAGCTCACCAATGCAAGCGTCACTTGTATGACGACCCTTTGGACATGAAATTAGCCAAATACTTGGAATGGCATGCCATTGATTACTCCATCATTTCTTGGCTATTGAATAGCATCAACAACTCCATTGCGTGAAGCCTCTCTCGGATGCAGCCAACGAAGCTCATCTGGGAAACCTTTCACACACAATATGCTAACGTACAAAATATTTCTCAAGTTTGCAAGGTGTACAAGCACCTCTTCTACCTCCATCAAGGTACGTCCACTATTCATCAATATTACAACCGCCTCCACAAGCTTCTCAATGAGCTCAACGTCTATCGACCTCGCACTCCCGATCTCGACATCCAAAAGCAGTACTGGCAAGAGCTCACTGCCACCGCCGCCTGCTCCTATGGAGTCTACCACCATGGCCGTCCAATCAACCAGTGCCGCCTCCTCGCAAGGCTGCAACTCCTCCTCCCGTGGTCAAACACGTGGGGGCAATAGGCAATGAGATCAGTGTATTCATTGTGGGCACCACAATCATGCTTCTAATCATTGTTAGGATAAGTTTGGTAGCCCTCCCCTTGCGGCTCATGTTGTCATGGCTCCTCCTCCTACACCTCCCGTTCCGGTTGGTGACTTAATGTCTCATCATCAGTTACAATAAGTCAAGACGATTATGATAAACTTCAAATTTTGCGAGCCCAACAAAATACTGCAACCACTACCAATCATGTTTTAGCCTCAGGTACAACTACATTGACTAAGTATTCAAATAATCTGTGGATTATAGATTCTGATGCTTCTAACCACATTTCAGGCGACCTACACTTTTTTATCCACTTTTTCGCTCAGTCATCCCTTAAATCTGTAACTCTTGCAGATGGTCGGTCATGCTCCATCTTGGGTTTCGATGTGGCCCGCCATACACACAATATCATGCTCATAAATGTCCTTTATATTTCTGAATTTCCTATAAATTTAATTTCCATCAAGTCCATTACTAAACAACTCATCTACCTTGTTTGTTTCTTTCCTTTTCGTTGCATTTTTCAAAATCTAAAAATGGGGCGGAGAATTGGTTTAGAGCTTGAGTGTGGGCAAGGGGTGTACGAGTTGATTGAGGAGATTACCTCTCCTACACTACTTGCGACTGTGACTCTTGGTGATGCGTCTCTATTATGGCATAGGCATCTTAAGCATTCATCCTTCACCAAACTTCGAGAATCCTTGCCATTCATTCATATTAGTCCTGTTGAGTGTTAGTCATGTATCATGGGTAAGCAATTTTGTACTACCTATACCACTCGTGAGTCTTTATCAGTGTTTTCTCCTTTTGAATTACTACATTGTAATATTTGGAGCCATTTGAGGGTCGTGTCTATGTCTGGATTTCATTACTATGTTGCATTTGTTGACGACTTCTCTCATGTTTCATGGGTGTTTTTATTAAAGAATCATCAACATTTTGTCATTGTACTTGCTCAATTTTTAAATGAAATTCAAAATCAATTTCAAGTTGTTTCAAAAAAAATTCGTACTGATAATGCTTTGAAATTTATTCACTCTGATATGTACTCTTTGTGTACTCGTAGTATTCTTCACCAAATCACTTGTGTTCATACATCTCAACAGAATGGTGTTGCTAAGAGCAAACATCATTACCTTCTAAATGTAACTCATGCACTAATAGTTGAGATGAATGTCTCTAAATACTTGTGGTTTGATGTGATTGCCACAACATGTTACTTGATTAATCATTTACCTTCCCGTTTCTTTGGATGTACTGCCTTTGTCAAAAACCTGACTCCAGAACTAGACAAGCTCTCACCCCATTCCATCAAGTGTGTATTTGTCAGGTATCGCTTACAGAAAGGCTACCGCTATTTTCACCCTCCTACAAGGCGGTATTTTGTTTCTACTAATGTTATCTTTCTTGAGAATACCTCTTATTTTGCTAGTCCTTCTAGTTATCTTGAGGATCCTATGTCATGTCCCATTCCTGTGGATCCAGAGATTCTTTCTCTGGTCCCCTCACCAGTTCCTGCTACTATTCACAACCCTTGTAGGTTTATCAATGTCGTCACACTACTGCTACTCCTCTGCCAGCCCTAGATTCTCCTCTTGTTGCAGATCCGAGTCTTTCTAACCTTGACTTACTCATTGCCTTGCGGAAAAATACATGTTTATCCACACAACATCCTATTTCTCGTTTTGTTTCTTATGCTCATCTTAATCCTATGTTTCGACATTTTGCCCTTTCCCTTTCCATGGAATCTATTCTTACGGATTATCATGAAGCACTTACCCTTCCACAATGGAAATCTACAATGCAATTTGAACTACAGGCTTTAAATGATCGTGGCACCTGGTAGCTTGTTCCACATCCTCATTCTACTCCAATTGTTGGTAGCCGATGGGTCTTTGCCATTAAGAGGAATCCAAATGGTAGTGTAGCTTGATACAAAGCCTACCTGGTGGCTCGTGGTTTCACTCAAACGTATGACGTTGACTATGATGCCACCTTTGCTCCCATGGCACAACTCAATTCCATTAGAATTCTTCTCTCCTTGGCAATTATACATAAGTGGACACTTGCTCAACTAAATGTCACAATGTCTTCTTGTATGGTGATCTGCAAGAGCAAGTGTTTATGGAGCAACCACCTGGCTTTGTTGCTCAAGAAGAGTCTTGGGTTTGTTTCTCAAGAAGGCCATTTATGGTCTCAAGCAAAGGCCCCATGCTTGGTTTACAAAATTTAGTGTTGTGCTTATCTCGTGAGGATTTAAAAAATGTGTTATGGACAATTCAATTTTCATCAAGCAAAATGCTGGCAAGAGTATCCTTATAGCTATTTATGTAAATGACATTTTGTTAACAGGAGACGATACTCATTGCATCCAATTAACAAAACAATACCTAGCAAAGCATTTTACCATAAAGGATTTGGGTAGACCAAGGTACTTTCTTGGTATTGAGATAGCATACTCAAAGAAAAGTATTATGCTCTCTCAATGGAAGTATGCCTTTGACATATTAAAGGAGACTGGACAACTTGGATGTCAGCCTGAGCCTACACCTGTTGAAGTCAATCCCTCCTTCTAAGATGAGTCCTCTACTCCCTTTAAGGATCCTAGTAGATATAGGAGACTAATTGGCAAGTTAATCTACCTCATTGTAACTAGACCAGATATTTCTTATGATGTAGGCACATTGAGTCAGTTTATGCAGGTACCAAGAATTCACTGGACTAGTTTACTTAGAATACTTACCTATATCAAACAAAATTCAGGAAATGGGTT
>JAMKPZ010008880.1:0-11639 GCA_024699675.1 Amphibolis antarctica | reverse complement strand
CCTACGAGTTGGGCAAACAATGGTTAATTTTCTTGTTTGTTTTATTTTTATGATAGTGTGGGTGGAGTTTGGCAAAGAAGATTGGAGAGGATGGTGGTTTTGTGCAAGAAAGAGGAAGGTTGGGTGATCGTTGGTGAGCTTGTGATTGCCGCCTTTAGTAGTGCATCATCTTCATGCTTGGACATGGGTGCTTCATTCCTTGTATTTTGGGTTAGTTGGGGGTAGTCTTTCATTGTATCATCTTTGTTTTTATTTTTGGGTTGAATTTTAGTTTTGTAAGTTTTTATTTGGTTATTTTGATTTTATTGTTTTATTTTAGGATATATTGTTTCGAAAGTTATTGTTTAGATTATTTCAAGGAATATTTAATGTTAAGTTGGCATTTTATTTTGAGCAATTTTTCTACTTTTAAGTTAGAAGAATAATTTATCTTAGTTAATTTTGTTGTAGTTTTTGAGATTAGTTTTTTTTTATAGTAAGTATACCCTATAATATTATTCATCCGGCCAGGGTTGCTTGTAAAAAGGAGTTGAGTACATTTAAAGGGGGGGATTGGGCCTAAACCCATTATAATTTTTGAGATTAGTTGTATTCCATTATAAATTGCTGAAAGTCCTCATAAGATCAACTTGTACTTGTTAACGTACTTCATTGGACGTTGTGCACATGTGGTTAAATATTAAAATGTCAATCAAGTTTTTAGCATTGTTGTTGGGGATTTAATGCAGCTGTGTTTGGGTCTTTTATCTCTATTTTGCAATTTTATTTTCTTCATTTTTTGGATCAGTTTATTTCCATTTAATTTATCTTTTTAGTTGAGTAGTGTTTTAATTAATAGGGATTTTTAATTTCTCTTATTAAAGCCATATCCGTTAGAAATTGAAGTAAATTTAGAATTTCCTGCATTTTAATTATTGCTGTTGGGCATATCTCTAGAAAGTTCTAAATTTATCTTTTATTATTAGTTGCACTTTATTGAAAATTTACTAATTGTACTTAAAATATATAGAAAATATATCATAGATAGGAATGGTTATTTTTGTCAAAATTGGAATACATTAGCTCCTCCTCCATGTTATAGATGTGGTTCTCATGATCATGATGGGGAAAATTGTCCATTTTATAGATTTCACAATAATTTTCAGGAAGATGAATTTAATCATACTTCTAGGGGATATGACAATTATAATGCTCATGAGGGTTACTATAATAATCATGCTAATTGTTTTGCCTATGATAAATTGCGTAGTCCACATTATTATGAGTCTTCTAGGGATAACAATGGTTTAGAATTGAGTGATGTGCTTGCAAACTGTAAAACTCATCAAAATCTCTTGCAAGCCTTAGATGAATTCAATAATAAAGTGGCACATCAACATCTGCCTTATATAGATAATGGTAATTTAGTATTAGTTGATGAGCTTGCAAGCTGTGAAACTCATCAAAAACTTTTACAGGATTTAGCCGAATTTAATAATAGAATGACACAATTAGAGGCATGTAGAAAAAGCAGTAGACATATAGGGATAAATTCCTTAATATCTAAATGTAATATTTCCCATGAGTGTAATGTAATTGACACTAGTCTAAGAGAGTCAAATCTTGTTGACCCATCTGAACTTAACAGACTAATAATGAGGATAGTCAGGTAGGGGTTTACCTTAAGGTCTGGAAGAACTGTAGATATCTTCATACCTGATGACCCTAATAGTGCTACTGGAAGAGATCTGGTGAGAGATGGGCTAGGAAATGCTCAGGTGGTAGTTGATGAAGGAGAAAATGAAGATGGGGAGGTAGGAAATGAAAGATGAGTACATCATTCATAATTTACTGACATAAAAGAAAACATTAACTCTAAGCCTAACCACCAAGGATTTGATAATTCCTATATGAAGGCTCTATCTCTGTAAATGATTTCAACACCCAAGCATGTGTTTTCTTAAAGGTTAGGAACGCTAAATGTAGATTCTTTAATCTATTTCCACTTGACATTTTCAAATCTTCATCCACAATCTTCATGTATCATCCATCCTTCAGCTTTCTTGTATTGTCTTCAGCAGCCTTCTTGCTTTTCTTTGCTTCATCAACTACGTCTTCAAGAGTTCCTTTGTTTTTCTTCTGGTTTAGAATCATGTTAACTTTAACTGCAGCATCTGCACTAACACAATGTACATAAGATGCATGAATAAATGCTAGAATGCAAAGAAGGTGAGATGCATGATGCATGAATGAATGCAAGTAAAATAAAGGCCAACAAATTAATTAGCATTTGTTTTGTTTCATTTTAGTTATAATTTTGAGAGAATGGATTATGGTGGGTCTTCTATAAAACACAAGTGGCCCAAAGGTTGGTTGGTAGTTTTTAAGATTAGATGCTTATGGTTTGCACTTGTTTAAATGAGAAAACCTTAATGAAAAATGAGGTGTGGAGAGTGAATGCAAATGAGAAGAGATTTGTAGGACTTGGAGGGAAAAGATAAGAGAAAAGGAATGCATGCTCCTATCCTATTTGTAATTGTGGTCAAAATAAATATACATCCCTAATTAGAAGAAAAGAAGAGAATAGGACATTCACGAAATTCTTACTGAAACAAGAGAACTAAAGATGAGGTGAGAAAAGAGAAGATCGGATAAATTTGGAGGAGAAGAGAAGATAGATAGGAAGACTAAAGACTTGTTTATTTTCTCAACTTGAAGTTTAAAATAATTTCGTAAATGAGGATAGAGTTATATAGTAAATTCTAAGGTAAAAATTTATATATAAGACATTCACGAAATCCGTATTGAAACAAGAGAACTAAAGCTGAGGTGAGAAAAGAGAAGAAGATTGGATAAATTTGGAGAAGAGAAGATAGATAGGAAGACTAAAGACTCATTTGTTTTCTCAACTTCAGTTTCAGTTTTACATAAATTTCTATATGTTATCGTTATCATATCAACTTCTATACATAAATTTTTATCTTAGAATTTGCTATGCAACTTTATCCTCGTTTATGAAATTATTTTCAACTTTAACTTTTCACAGTTATTAAAGTTGAAGCTAAAGTTAAAGCTAGATAAACAAATGAGCCCTAAATGTCTCTAAATTATGTCATATTTAAGATGGGGAAATGATTAACTAAAAATATATTAATAGTGCATTATGATTTTGGCCTAAAAATTAAATGATTGACTTACCTGATAAAATGCCACCTTATAAAACATGAGTTCTATATGTGATGATTATGTAATCAAATCATGAGATCTACATGCAATATATACTGTGTAACATACTACATGATATGATGTGTTAAGGAAATTTTAATATCCAAAGTGCACAATGTTTAGAGTGTAGCACCAGTAAGTATGGGTTGTGTCCCATGAGGATTGTATGATTGGAAGATAAAATGGAATTGCTAGTAGTTTGTAGATTTTTGCCAAGATCAAAATAATTGAATTAAATGAGCAAAAGCAAACAATACTAAAGACAAGGCTAGGTAATCAAACACACCACAACACACCAAAAACTCAAGCAAACAGATAAAAAGGCTCAACCAAATAGAACTGACAAATCTCACACACACCGGGGCATCCACTTCCATAGCAAACTTTGTCCCAAGTGAAGGTGAAGTGTTTCCCTCAAAGTGGAAGTCTTAATTAGCTCAAAGGGAACACAATGATGACATAAGTGGGACACATGATTAAACAATGAAGCAACTCAAAATCTGCACTAGAGTAGCACAAAACACAGCAAAAATGAATTCAGATCCAGCATTAAAAGGTGCCTAAAATTCAGATTTTATTACACATTCAACCCAAGCAATCAATCTCAAGCAGAATCAGTGCGTAAAGTGACAAAATTCCAGCAAGGGTTCAACACAAATGAACATGCACACTCACCTAAACATTTAATCAAACACCTTGTGTGCAGAACTGGAAAATGATATCCAATCATTCCAAACATTCATACAAAAGTTTTGTAATTATTTTATCAACGAAAAGAGTGGTAAATACTAAGAGAAACAAGATGTTTAAACAATGTTAAGTCTAATACTAAGATTCTAAGAAAGTAACTTAAAGCAATAAAGTAAGAATGACCTTCTCTTTGGTGGAGTACACCAATGAACACCAGCAAGGGAAACAAGAGGTTCCTGACCTCATGCACTAGCTCACGCATGTCTCCTTTGGATCCTCCTTTACACCGGTCCTTGATTGCACAAACACCTTCCTCATCCTACTATCAATAGCACAGGAGACACCACCAAATGGGGAGAAGCTTGCCCTCACAAAGGAGCTGCAACGAAGCACATGAGAATGTTTGAGAGAGAGAGGTCCCCTTGTTTAGGGTTTTGGAGTTCCCTTTGTTTAAGGCTGCAAAAATTGTAGGCCCCCATGACTCCTGAAAATTGTATAAAAAGGTTACAATTAAGAAGCAAGAATTAAAACAAAACAAAACATAGCATGAAGTTGGTGGAATTGCTATCTAGTGCTCTCCCACAATATGCTTCATCTAAAATCTTCATAATGTATGGTTCCTTCAGCAGATTTGATATCTTTTACGTACTTTTGCAATTAAGTCTCTGAAATTTTTATTAACCTATAAACTTTATTAAAATTGCAAAAATAACATCCATGAAACACCATCATCCAATAAAATCTATTCAATAATGTGCCCAAAAATAATATAAACATGATGCTACTAAAACTGGGTTTTACATGTAACTAGATGTTGCATAAAAGGAATCAGATCTAATGTGTATGAAAAGTAAAAAATAAAGCACTATTGCGTCCATTGCCTGTAGCATTCATCTAGTTGCGTAACCCCTAACTAAGACATTTGGAATAATAAGACAACAATGCAACATGAGAAAGTGAGCTTGAAAACAGGGTGTTAGGAATGTCTGCATGTGACGACCCCTCTATGTCAGCCACCCAAGTTATCAGAGTTGGTGCTCAGACCCACCAAAGGTCTGATTGTAGTGGTCTAAAGGAATGGGAGACATGAACAGACATACAAGGTGGTTGGGATGGGTGGTAGTACTTGTGCTTTTGATGATTGAAGCTTGACCTTTGAGTTTTATGGTCTAGGCATTAGGAACCCTCATCTCAAGGGATATTAATAAGTGAAGGGCTGAGGAATTGAAAGCTGAGAAAACAAAAGGTGAAGATAAGGAGGATGGGATGGCCCATTCTCGGGTTGATGCTGAGTTCTGTTGGGGTGGGCAACCTGCAACAACAGTGTCCATTGATTTTCCCCCTTTTTCAACCAAAACGAAAATGGATGTGCCTTACACGTGAAAGCTAAAGAATCACAAAACATGATGTAAAGTTTACCATCTTCCCAGTCACCAAAGAAAAATCTCCCCTCTGAAAGTAGATTTGGTATATTATCTTGTTGTTCTTTAATGTATTTTACTGGTTGTCATTAATCCTTGACTTTTAGTCATGGAGAGATAAAATTCAACATTGTTGAAAATCACTTATCAGAGACCATAAATTATTATTCTTCTATCTAAATGAATCCTTGGTTCCAACTAGATAAGAATTTCCAAGGAATATATTATGTTCTTTAATTTTGCTTTGATTTATTATTTGCTAAATTGTGCTACTTTTATAGTAAGTTTAGCTTTAGAAAGTTCGTCCATGTTTTAACTAAATTAGAATTTTATTACTACTTCAGTGTAGTGATAAACTGGGGCTTAGCCTTGAGTTGGGGTCATTTGCTGCGGGAGTTATGATCTCAACAACAGATCTTTCACAGCACACCCTTGAGCAGGTAAGTTCTTTTTTTCTCTTTGGATAAGCCAGTCTTGATTGCTGCATAGATGCTTCTGTTTCCAGTAGTCAAGACATATACTGTCGTTTATTTCAAAATTGATTACATACTAAAAAGGGAATTTTTTGTGGTTTATTTTGAAATGAATACACCTATAAAATGGGAAAAATATTTGCAGCTTATTTCCTGTGCACACAGCTCCTACAAATTTAGTTTGGGAGGGTTCCATTGTATGAACTGCAAGCCTTCTCTCCATATGGAGTGATTTCTTGCTACGATTCAGACCCATGAATTCAAGAAAATACACTGTTTCACCAAGCCTCTTTGTCATTTGATCTTATGTGTCCATCTAACTTTTTTATGGGGTGGCTACCATGGGATTGGTAGAAAGATGCATAGATTCAAAGAAAACAGGAAAACGCAGTTGTGCAAAGGCTTATGAGTTTAGATATTGTATCTCATACCATTAACTTTCATTATAAAGTTAGTATGCTAAATATCCTTCGTGTAATTCTTCCATGTTGATATCAAATAAGAAGAAAACAAATCTAACAAGACAATAGAGTGACCAGTATATAGTGATTAGTTTTTTTTTTTTTTGAAATGGCAAGTATAGAATGGATATTTTTCCACGTGACTGCTGGACAAAAGGTTAAAACTATGTAGTCTATACAAATTTGTTCTAAATAAAATATCTTCTCATTGAAGTCCCACAGTCCTTCCAGTCCTTTAAAAGTGATGAAAGAAACACAAGTGTAGGTGTGTGCATCCTTTAATTAGTAGAGTAGGAGTTTAGAATGCATGAAACAGATAATTAAAAAAATGGAGAGAACCTAGAGAATGTGATAGCAAATATGTCATAACAAAGTGGTGGTGTTGGCATCGTGAATAACAATAGAAATGATGTATCTCTGTCATCTATAGTTGGAGAGGTTAACTCAACTACAGGAGAATTGGCAAGTAAAGAAGACACATGGAGGACAAGTCATGACTTACAACTTGGCAACATTTCAAAAGAGTTTACTCAAGGAAGAGGAAGCTATCCATGGAGGAGCTAAAACATGCATGACCCACTATAAGGAGAGTTAAGTCATATTACGCAAGGCACAAAAGATTTGGACTACATCAGCAAAGGCCAACCCACTTATGCTTGAGAGTAGCCTTGACAAGTCACTGACCAAGGTAGGCCATTAACATTTGACCATTGGGTGTGTTGATTGGTGGAACTTATGTTGTGTTATTTGGTTGTGGGATCCATTTAAAGATCCATTTAGATCCTATTCTATTTAAACCTCTTGTGTAATGGAAAACTCTAGTCTTTTCTTTTCCCTCTCATTTCAACTTGGTATCAGAGCTTGGTTGTGCACTCTATCCGTAAGCCACGTGTAGACTTGGGCTTCGATCGGAAAATATATTGGTGATAGTGATAGACCTAGAGTCATGTGTGCAAGGGAGTATTGAGACGAATAATTCCACATTGGAAACAGTATTGATGTTAATCTTGCCTATAATATAGTTGAGAATCTTCTAGCCACTTAATTGAGTTTTATTGGAATATGAGATCTTTTTACTTGGTATTAGATGACCAGATTGATCCTCACTGTCGCTTGCACCTTCTCTCCTTCCCTTTCTCTCTTTCCATAGGGTTCTTGTGGGATGCATCATTGATTGACACACCTTCCTCCATTGTTTTCTCCTCGTGGGTTCGGAGCCATCCCAGTTAGGCTCCTGCTCTCTCGCTTGTCGTGGAGCACCATGTTGCTCCCTCCCTCACCTCCTGGTAGATAGCGAGCACTGCCAAACTCACAAACAATAACTACTTCCATTGGGCTCTGGTGTTTGAAACCTTCTTGACAACTCACCTGCGAGAACACCACTTGTTTGATGACCCCTTGGATGTGAAATCAGTTGAATATTTGGAGTTGTAGGTTGTCGACTACTCCATCATCTATTGGATCCTAAATAGCATTGATGACTCGATTGTGCAAAGCCTCTCTTGGATGTGGTTGGTGAAGCTCATCTAGGGGACCCTTTACATGCAGTATGCTGATGAGTAGAATATCTCTTGTGTTTGTGAGGTGTACAAATACCTCTTCTTCCTTCACCAATGTGAGTTCATTGTGCATCAATACTATAATCATCTCTGGGAGCTTTTGGACAAATTGGATGTGTACCAACCCCACACCCTTGACCTCGCCTCCCAAAAATGTTATCGATAGGAGCTTGTCATCGCCATCTTCTTGTCGGGCTTGAATGAATACTTGCAACAACAAATTCAGGGCCCCATCTTTGAGGTGGACATCGTCCCATCTCTGTAAGCCACATTCAATCAAGCTCTTCAGATGTCTCTCTGCTCTCAGTTGTTGCCAATGTCCGCTCTTGTTGACACTATAGCAATGGCCGTCTAGTCTGGGGTTGGGTCGCAGGGCAATTCGTCCTCTTCCTAGGGTAAGTCGCACATAGGAAATAGGTAGAGAGACCTATGCATCCACTATGGTTGAAGAAATCATACCTTCGATCATTGTTGGGACAAGTTTGGTTGCCCCCATTGGTTGCCCATGTCGTTGTTGCTTCATCTTTGGCTCCTTCAGTGGGTGAGTCATTGGCTTCCTCTCTTACATCGTCCTTTGTCATCATTAGTTAGGAGGATTTTGATGAACTTTAAATGCTTAGGGCACAATAAAATGCCACTGACACTGCAAATCATGTTCTTACCTCAGGTACTACAACTTTTACTAAGTCTTCTGGTAATCTGTGAATTATAGATTCTAGTCTTTAACCATATTTTAGGTGATCCATCCCTTTTTATAAGCCTTTCCACTCGTTCATCCCTTAAATTAATAACCCTTGCAAATGGTCGGTCTTGCTCCATCTTGGATTTTGGTGTGGCCAACCCCATAGGAGATCTCACACTAAAAAATGTTCTTTACATTCTTGAATTTCCTGTAAATTTAATTTCCATTAGCTCTATTACTAAACAACTCTTTTGCCTTGTCTGTTACTTTCCCTTTCGTTGCATTTTTCAAGATCTAAAAATAGGGCAGAGAATTTGTTTGGCGCTTAAGCATGGACGGGGGTGTATGAGTTGGTTAAAGAGACTACCTTTCCTGCTTTTCTTGTGGTTGACTCTTAGTGGCAAGTCCCTTTTATGGCATAGACGTTTTGGACATCCCTCTTTCAACAAGCTTTGGGCATCCTTGTCGTCCATTCGTATTTGTCCTATCGAATGTCTGTCTTGTATCGTGGGTAAGCAGTTTCGTGCTACTTATATTAGTTGTGAGTCATCTTCTGTCTTCTCCTTTTGAATTATTGCATTGTGATATTTGGGGCCCCTTGAGGTTTGTGTTTGTGTCTAGATTTCATTATTATGCTGTATTTGTTGACGATTTTTCTCATGTATTTTGGGTGTTTTTGTTAAAGAATCGTCAATATTTTGTTGACGTACTTAATTTTTGAATGAAATCTAAAACCCATTTCATGTTGTTCCAAAGATTTTTTGTACTGGTTATGTTTTGGTATTTTTTTACTTTGATGTGCAATCCTTTTGTGCCTCCCATGACATTCTTCATCAGACCACTTGTGCTCATATATCTTAATAGAATGGTGTTGCAGAGCTCAAACATTATCACTTCTTTGATGTGGCTCGTGTACTAATGGTCAAGATGAATGTCTCCATATACTTGTGGTCTGATGTGGTTGCTACTGTATGTCACTTGATCAATTGTTTACCTTCTTCACCTTTAAGGGGAGATATTTCCTTACATTGCCTCTCCCCAAAGTGTGAACTTTTTTGGTTTGTCTCGTTTTTTGGGTGTGTTGCTTTTGTCATGAACTTAACTTCGAGGCTTGACAAATTCTCAACTCGTTCTATTAAGTGTGTGTTCGTCAAGTATCCTCATTTGTAGAAAGACTATCACTATTTTCATCCTTCCACTAGGTGGTATTTTATTTTTGTAGATAGTCTTTTTTGAGAATACCTCTTATTTTGGGTGTCTTGTGGATCCTATGCTGTCTTATTCCCGTGGATTCAGAGATTCTTTCTCCATTCACAGCCCCTTCACCAGTTCCTGCTACTGTGTCTCAGCCTTTGTAGGTTTATCAGAGTCGTTGCACCATTGCTACTTCTCTACCGGCCCTAGACCCTCCTATTACAGATCTAGGTTCTTCTGACCTTGACTTATCGATTGCCCTGTAGAAAGGTACTTGTTCCTCTACCCAACATCCTATTTCCCATTTTGTTTCATATGCCCATCTTACTCCCACCTTTTACCACTTTGCCTTTTCTCTTTCCTTGGAGTCTATCCCTATGGATTATCATGAAGCACTTATTTTTCCACATTGGAAGTCTATTATGCAACTTAAGATACAGGTCTTACGTGATCGTAGCACTTGATAACTTGTTTCGCATCCTTCTACTCCGGTTGTTGGTAACTAACGAGTCTTTACTATTAAATGCAATTCAGATGGCAGTGTGGTTCACTACAAAGCTTGTTTGGTGGCTCGATGTTTCATTCAAACTTATTGAGTTGACTATGATGTCACTTTTGTGCCTGTGGCTTGCCTTAATTCCTTTGGCTTCTTCTCTCTTTGGCTATTATACATGGGTGGACTTTGGCTCAGCTTGATGTTACAAATGTCTTCTTATATGGTGATCTATAGGAGTAGGTGTTTATAGAGCAACCACTTGGATTTGTTACTTAGGGGGAGTCTCAAGTTTGTCTTCTTAAAAATGTTATTTATGGTCTCAAGCAAAACCCTTGTGTCTAATTCACAAAATTTAGTGTTGTGCTTATCTCATGGAGATTTAAAAAATGTGTCATGGATAGCTTAGTTTTCATCAAATAGAATGCTGACAAGCAAATTATTATAGCTATTTATGTGGATCACATTTTGTAAATAGGTGATGATACTCATTACATCTACTCAACAAAATAGTATCTAGCAAAGCATTTTGTCATAAAGGATTTGAGTAGACTAAGGTACTCTCGATGTATTGGAATTGCATACTCAAGAAGAAGTATGGTGTTCTCTTAATAGAAGTATGCTCTTGACATATTAAAGGAGACTAGACAACTTGGATGTCAGTCAGAGTTTACACCTGTTGAAGTCAATCCCTCCTTTTGGGATGAGTCCTTTACTTCTCTTGAGGATGTTGATAGTATAGAAGACTAATTGACAAGTTAATCTACCTCATTGTGACTAGGCCAAATATTTCTTATGTTGTAGGTACCTTGAGTCAATTTATGTAGGCACCAAAGTAAGTTCATTAGACTGGTCTATTTAGAGTATTTGCTTATATCAAATAAAACCCAAGTAAGAGGTTGATATATTCTAATCATGAACATTGCCATGTTGTAGCATATTCAGACTTTGGGTATGTTGGGGACAAAGTTGATAGGAAATTGCAATAGAAATATATGGTGAAGAACTTGCAAATTGCTTGGAAATTTTTCACGAAAACTACACAAAAATAACTTGCCAACAGCAACTGAAATTAAGTGGCACATGATTCAACAAAAATAATAACCGAAGCTGCTGTAAACTATGGCTGTTTGTTGCACCTCTTTTGGGCAGTGAATAAAAATTAAATTCAGCACCTTAATGATGCCAACATAAATCAATTTGCCTAAAATAATTAACGTGCCCCACTTGACGTTAAAACAACACCAAAACTAATGAGAAATTCTGTGATTAAATCAACCCAAAACGTGCACACATTACATCACGTCATAAAATTTTGGATTCATCTTTGGACATTCGCATGCACATACTTTCATTGAACACTCAAAATATATAAAAATTGCATGAATATCTTTCATTCTAAACTACAACTACAATAAAAAACTGCAAGACACATTCTAATTATAACTAACGACTAAGTTTC